>JANHFK010007163.1:15159-29948 GCA_036250565.1 Sibynophis collaris
TGGGAGTTGAAGTCCACAAATCTTAAAGTTGCCAAGGTTGGAGACCCCTGTGTTAAACTACGTATTGTATGTTATGCACACAAAAAAAAGCCAAAGTTGTGTTATTAGTCTGTAGGATTAAGAAGTACAATCAGTTAAATTACTATTTGCATTATAAGATCTATGAAATGAGGCAGAATTGTCATTGGATTTTATTCATCCAAAATTACCTTGCAACGTTTTTAGTGCAAAAAAATTCTATATTAGTCCTAGTTCCTGAAATAGGAAGCAATGTCTAGCAATTGAGGTAGTTTTTTAAAGCCTGTAAGTTTTAAGGCAGTATTTCTCTCTATCATAGGCAAGTAAATAATTTTTAGAATCGTCTCCTAGAGTATATAGAACTTACATTAAGTGAGTTATTCTTTGGGTGCATCATATTCCTACTATTGCTTACGTTCAGTTAAATATGTATCTTAGGCAGAATGCATTGCTTACTTAAAATTCAGGTTGTTTGGGAAGAAACAAGAAAAGACATTTACCATTTTTGTTCTTGATGATTTAGAAAAGTGCAGGAAATTGTACCTTGCCTAATGTTGACATTAAAATCCACTTTAATGCACTTGCAATTTAAAGTATCTCAGTAGATTAAAGTCCTGGAAATATTTCCTAGCATTAACATTTTCAACAGCAATGTGCATTTATCCAGGGTTTTTTAAAAAAATTCTTTTCAAAATGCCTGTAAATCAAAATAAAGTAAATTTTATAGAAGGTATAAAAAACTTGTAATTATACATAATAGACATTGAATTAAAATTAGTATTTTGAAGTCCACAGATGTTAAAGTTGCTGTGGTTAAGAAACACTGGATTAGACTATAAAATTCCCTTTAGCTCCATTTAAGAGATGCACTGTTATGTCTTATTATCACTCAATTTTCCTAAATTTCTGATTTCTCTCATAGCTTAGGCACACCATACAACAATTATATTAAACCTCTTGCATACTAGAAAACTAATAAACTGTGTACATAATTCAGAATTGAAAATTATTTTTATAGTAGCCATCAATTTTATTAACCAATAAACCAGATGATTAATTTAATAGTAATAAAATAGATTTTATTAGTGAATTAATCCTCAGTGTGTATTTATGGGAAGAAATGAGCAGGAAATGGAAATGATATCACTTTGTACATTGTGGAATTTTTATAGAGAGAGAGATGGAAGGTTAATATTGGACCTGGAATATGTAATAATCTTGTTTTTAATATGCAAAATATCTCCTTTGGCAGAAAAAGCTAGAGAGAAGCCATGTGAACACATTCATTTTAGATAAATTAAAAACATAAATTAATAGAATATTATTATTGAAGTTTAAAATGTTAGTTTTAGAAATTAGTTTACATATTTTGGACCATTTAGTTTTAGATTACTTGAAATTATGCCCATTTAGAAATACTATGTTCCAGCTGACATCAGTGAATGTAAAGTTCTACAGACAAATTCTAGTATGGTTGTATAATATGCATATATAGAGAGAGGTGAAGATGCTTGCCTCTCACTTGGAAGGTTGAGAATTCAATCCTAGATGTTTCTCTACATCTAGGTTGAGAATTCAATCCTTGATGTTTCTCTATCAGGGTTCAAAGAGAAAATATCTGCTGCGAACTCCATGTAGACATTAGGAAAGCATCCGACCAGTAAATGCTCACCTCCATTCAGTCGCCCTAACTCCACCCCAAAACAAAGGGATTAAAGGGTCATAAAAAGAAAAAAAAGGAAATAATGAAAGCCTCTTTATTGAAATAAAATGTTCTTATGAGATCCATCATAAGAAAGGACTTCTCTGTTTTATGGAATAAATTGTGTTAATAAATAATGGTTGACCCATGCCCGTGGGCATCCTCACATCATCACATAAATGAAATAAATTATATAATGTGCATCATACATATGAAGTTACATTGATGCATAAAACATCATCACAGGCTGAACCAGTTTGTAAATGATACCTTTCGGAATAAACACTACAAAAACTCTGTTGGAGTCACTCAAAAAACTAGCCAGCTCAGCATTCTTTTTTCCACCACTTCTGCTGCTTGTGTTCCATGATATTATAAAGCATATTTATCAATAAACAAATAGAGCTTTGGATATATTTAACAGATAACAGTCTAAAATTAATAAATAAGTTTATAAAAAATTTCTTGACACACTTATACCTGATTCAAGAAATGTTCAATAGTGAGTCAGACTTTTTTTTTCTCCAAGTTACTGAAGTTCATTTAGCTAACTGTGAACAAGAATTTGCACTATTTGATATATTTTTGCTCAACCACATCACATGCTGCCAAAAAAAGGAGGATCCTGGAACTGTTGCTCAGACCTCATCCGTCACATCTCTAGCTTATCTGTTAAGTGCAGCCTGTTATAAAATAGCATTAGTGTTTGCCAAAGTATTTTACCAAAGCCTCTTTGATGGCCCTTCTTCAATGTCCGTGATGATCCTCATCTGGGTTTTCCACTAATTCTTCTAGCAAGATGCATTTTTGTTTCTAAAAATTAACATCTAGAATAGCCAATACATTATAGTGCCTTTCTAGTTTTCAGGTTACTTCCGTATGGGTGATACACGTATACAACTGACACGTATGGAAAATTCTGATACTGTACACAATATTTACAAATGAGAATGCAACTCTTTCTTTTATATTATCATGAGAAAATAACAGCCTGGATCTGTTGATTGGATTTTCTGAGAAGTTCAAAAAGCCCTACCCACCTAGATACGTAACTATCACAGAAAACTGTTTGATAAATTGTGTGTCGTTCTTACCAGTAACCCTGTAAGAAGAAAAAGCAAAGATGTAAGAGAAAGTGAAATTTTAGCACAGTTAGGTCTTGAAAGGAAGATGGGGAACTTGTCATATTTGGAGGTTGTAATCTTAAGAAGTTTGGAAGAGAGGAAATGTAATTGCATACTTTTCCTAGAAATGCAGGCTCGTTTTATCACAGTTAATTCTCATCCATGTACACCTGAGGTTTTAAAATGATTCTGCCTCTAAATATATGCACGCCACTTTATCTTTTCCTTTTAAAAAGAGAGAAGTGCTCACTAGCAGGTAGAATGCTGCTTTTTGCTTCCAAAGCAAATGTTTTCAGAGATCAAATGTTTTTAAGGAATGTGAAATTATGGATATTAATGAATGCAATGCAGAAAACGAAGGTGTCCTTAATGGTAGATCTTGCTGTCAACTTTTAGATAATTTTAAGGTATTAGTGCTGCTTCTGTTAAAATTGTGAGGGAGGAGAATGTGTATGACTCCTGTTTCAATTATAAATGCCAATTCCAGCAGCATTCTGCACTATAATTTAATGATTTCTTTGAATCACTGTAGAAATAGATGGTTCTTTGAAAACCAACAGTCCTTAAGTATAATAAAATCACTTTATTTATTGAAGAGTGTTCCATTTATAGATGAACAATTAAACTGAAGGCTGATTGAAAAAGTCTTTATTTAACTGTGAGCTACATGCATCTTTATAAAACAATTATAATGCTATGATGCAGACTCTGCAGATTGTATCTACCATAGCTCCAACCCATGCATTTGATTTTCATTTCGTTCTGAACTAAGATCATGTTCTATTTTCTAGCAATGCAGGAAGGAAAAGAATGTAAAATCCAATTTTACAACCATTATTTCCAAACATGAGAATACAATGAATCAGAGTGATATTTTTAGATATTTCTTTAGATATCTTTGTTTTCTTCTCAGCTGGAATTGTTTGTTCCTTCCTCTACAGGATTCGATACTAGCATATTACCTATCTGTAAGGATTCATTGGGCTGGATGTTCAACAAACTGGATATGAACTATGACCTTCTCCTTGATCACTCTGAGATCAATGCTATTTACCTTGATAAGTATGAACCATGCATTAAGCCTCTCTTCAACTCCTGTGATTCCTTCAAAGATGGAAAGCTTTCCAACAATGAGTGGTGTTACTGCTTTCAGAAGCCTGGAGGTAATTGACCAAATTCAACCTCAGAGAAAATGGATTACAGATCAGTATTCCTAACTTTACTTCCAATAAAGGAAAGAGGAAAAGAAGTAGTGATGCTTTGTATCGTATTTATAACCATACTTCCACAATACAACTGATGTGGTATTTAATGGGAGAAACAAGCAAATTCGGGATGTTAATTATTTAAGAATGGTATTGATGTTCACGTTCATGCATAAATGATTTGATGCCTCATCTATCTATTCATCTAGAGCATGGCTGTCAAACTCGCCATCTCACGTTGCCGACATTTGATGTTTTGTGACATTTTTCTCATTTGCGGAGCTGGGGTGGGTGTGGCCTATGTGTGACGCATCCGGCCCATGGGCTGCCAGTTTGATACCCCTGATCTAGAGAGTAGTGTTCACATGTTACATGCCTAAGGATGCCAAAATCCAAATATCTAATATTTGAGTCTATTGAATAGCAGCTGCTACTGAACGGTATGAGGAGCAATGTTATGCCCTTCCCATGTGCACTACAATGTACAGAGCCCTCTCATTTCTTTAATTTTGTTTTTATTTATTTTTATATTTATTATTATATCTTAATAAATTTAAGCCAACTCTGGGTGACTTTATGGGTTAAAACTCCTCAAGCTGTTCTGTCTTTCACCACATTATACAATCTTAGTAAATACTTTGCTGCTTTCTACCTCATGTTCTGTCAGCCTTTTCTTGATATTCCGTTCTCTTGTTGAATATTATCTTCTTTTCCATAGATGCATCTGCCCTCATGATGCGCCCAAAGTTTTATAGCTTTTGTCTTGTGATTTGACTTCCAGTGAACACTTGGGCTTGATTTACACAGATACTAAGACATTGGTTCTCTTGGCTCTCAAAGGAATGCAAAGCAGTTCTTCCCCCTCCATAGGTCAGAGGAATTAATCTTTTTCCTCTCACATGATAACCCATCCTTCACATCTGTACTTCATACAGGAGAAGACCAGCGAATGGACCATTTTAGCTTTTGATTTAATTGAAATGTCCTGATTTTTCATGAGAGTTATAGGACTCCAAACCTTTTTGCTCATTATTAGTATTCTCTGATTCTCTTTTACATACTCCTCATCTTATCAGTTCTGGAGCCTAGAGCTTTGAAGCCTAGAACTTTTATCATCTAACTGTTTATCTTAAATTCTTCTAACTTTCTGGTAGACATGATCTTTATTTTCTTGATGTTCAAAGAAAGTCCTGCATTCTCACTCCCTTGCTTTAGCAATAGCAACAGCACTTGGACTTATATGCTGCTCCATAGTGCTTTACAGCACTCTCTGAGCAGTTTACAATGTATATTGCCCCAACAATCTGGGTTCTCATTTTACCAATTTTGGAAGAATTTAAAGCTGTATCAACCTTGAGACGGTCAGGATCAAACTCCTGGCAATAGGCAGAGTTAGCCTGCAATGGTGCATTTTAACCACAGTGCCCCCAGGGCTTTACTTTTAGAATGATCAGTCTTCGTTCTTCTTCAGTTTCTGCCTCAGAATTATCTCAGGTCATTTATTGTCTTCTATTTTGATACCATTTGTTGAAATTAAATTCCATTCTCATTATGGCATCCTGAATATTATAGAGACTTCTTATCAGAAGAATCAGATCATTGATTCTGAAGTCTGCTTTATTCAATTGCCACTTATCTTTATATAAAGTGCTAATCTTTTCAAGACGGATTTTCAGCTATATCTTGCTGTCATGTGGTATTAAAGTTATTCTGTAATTCTTTTAAATCTCCTGTTTTATGGATTGGGATTGGCCTTTTCTAGTGTTTTGGCCATGTTTTTTATATATTAGTCAGCAGAGAGCATAATCTTTTACTGTTTCATACCAGTTTCATTTAAGCACTCTATGGCAATTTTATACACAACTGGGATTTTTCTAATTGATAGTTATTTTATAATAATCTGACTTTCTCCTCAAGCACAACCAATTTATTATAATCTTCTTTTGTCTTGAATACAATCTTATCAAAATTGGTTGTCTTGTCAATTGGTTGTTAATTTGTTCGTTTATTCCTTCCATCTTTTTTAAACAGTACTATACAATGATTCCTTGGGTCATTGTTTCAGATATGTTTCCTTACCTAAATGAGAAACAGAATGACCACAGGTGGGCAAAAAAGCAATGGGAACAGGAGCAACTTCCAACTTCTTGCTGACTTCCCGTTGACTTTCCTTGTGAGAAAGTGACAATATAAGGGTTCCAAGTAACACCCCCAATGAAAGAAAACTTTGAGGGTTGAGTTTGATTTGAAGGCCTAGTGCAAAAGATGGCTTCCAAGCCTGACAGACAATGAGCATTTGAAATGGCAATCATATGACCACAGTTGACACAGCAGCATGGAAGCATGGCAGCACTGAAGCAACCACAGCTTTGCCAAATTTCAATGCGGGAGTAATGGGTCCCAGTTTTGAGATGTACTCCTTCAGTCAGCCCATTTGAGGTACATTGATTCAAAAACTTTTCCCGCATGATGCATCCTTTCGCTCAATTGAAGGTTACAAACAGGAGAATTTTAATGGTGTATAGATTTTTCATCATTAAATCCTTTTCATTCGTGTCCTTATGACATTAATATGCTGTTGGATTATTTCTGCAATTTCTTTAATTCTCCTAAAGAGATCCCTTGTTCTTCCAGGGTTTTTTTATTCTGTTTCTACTCCACGTTTTTATATGCTTTCCAGCTTTATCTTTTGATTTCTTCCCACAAAGATCCTGGGTATTTGTCCCTGACCTCAAATTTATATTCCTCAGGAATATGTTGTATCTCATTCGGATTTGATTCTTTCTAGTTTTGTTCAGTCTAAAGCATATTTCTATGATTAGCAGCTGATCGTCTGATCCACATTCATCAACTTACAGTGTTTTACAAGTCAGCAGAGAATTTTCCCATATGCTGCTACATAAGATGTAATCTATTCCATTACTGTGTTGTTCATTTGGATATATTCAGGTTATATAGCTGTCATTTGGATTGCTGAAAGAATATTTTAGCAACAAAACCAACCATTTTCTGCACAGAAGCACCAGCCATTGCCTGTAGGTTCCTAGTTCATATTTTCAAATAGTTTTCAATAGAGATTCATTTCGGATTTTTGCATCAAGTCAATATTTATAGCTTGGCCCAATTCGAAGAAACCATAAGTGGAATGTAGCATAAACATCCCTTTAGTCCTTTTCCCCACCTTTTGGCATGGCAATTAGTCCCATAATCAGTATACTTTCATGAACTTGACTTATAACATTGTCTGCTCCCCCAAAGTAAAATGGATTAATAGAAGACACCTGACTTTTCATATACCCATATCTGCTTAGTGCCACCTGTATCCCTTTGAGAGGGAGAACAAAAACATTTATTGATATGCAGAGCCTGTTTGAGATCAAGGAACAGCTTTTTCCCAGATGAAAGAAAGGTTTTGTGTAATATAGTAATTTAAGATTATTTTCCAGTGAGTGCCATGATGTATGTTTTGGAGCTGGTTTTTCCTATCCAAAAACATAATTTCAGAGATATGGAAGTATTTTGCTCTTTTCCTTTGGTCGTTTCATTTACATTCTTCATTTAAAGAGAACAAAGGAAGATTGAATGGCGGCTTCAGAAAGACACCAGCCCGGACAGTCTCTAATACATTCAAGGATAAATTTATCAAATTTAATATATTCTTTTGTATCTTTCTTTTTTCCATTTCATGATGTATTAGTCTTTTTCATGCCATTCTCCTCTCTGTTAATATGTTTTATATGTTTTGAATCCTAATATTTCATTTTGAACAAAATATTCAGCTTTCATCCACATTTTTCCAATTTACTATTCTTTACTTTCTCCATATTTTTCTTGCTACACTACATATTTGTATAAGCATAAACAAAGCTATTATTACATAAGCAAAAGACATCCAGGCAGAATGTTACATGGAGTTAGAAATGTTTAGAGTATTTCTGCAAAGGCTGGGAATCTGTTTCCACGTCCTCAAAAGCAGCTCTATATCAACATGACACCTTCTCCACCCCATCTGTTTTAGTAATAGTCTAACAGATGCTTTGGGGCTGCTTCTGAGAGAAATGGAGAACTATTCCCAACTGAAGTATTCCATACAGATTTTTGCAAACAATCTAACAAAATTTCAGTCTTCATAGACATTCAGCTTACAGGTAGGGAAGGAAGGCTCAGGAAATAAATATATGACATACCTACACCAAAAATGACTGCCTTTCTCCATTGTAGGGCCAAACTTGTAAATCATGCATGGTCTGCTACTCAACTACTACAAAACACAGCATGTTCTATCACATGAGGACTTTGTTCCATTGATTAAGCAGCAGGATATCCCGTAAATACCCTGAGAAATATAGATCCTTGGTCATCAGTTGCAATTAAATATTAGAACTGCTTCAGCTGCTATTAGTTTATAGCTTAGGCAATTGCTTAAAATGTGGAAATTAATTGACAAGCCAGTGGTAAATTAGCATCCTGTTTATATCAGGCTGATGAAGAGAAAGGGGGAAAAAGTATTTAACAATAAAATGCCCCCCAAACACTATTTTTAAGCATAGCAGGTTGTGTCTTTTTTAATTAGTAAAACTAATGCCGTGCATTTGTTCTTCTGTACTGTACAAGCATATGTAGTTCATTCATTCCCAGGTGAGCAATAGACTACACTGCCTGTCAATTGTGAAGCTAATCATTAGAGGATCTGTCCCTCACCATCTGGAAACTCATTCTCGTGAATTATGTTTTAGGCCTCCCGTGCCAGAATGAGATGAACAGAATTCAAAAGATGGGCAAAGGGAAGAACTTGATGGGTAAGTTTAGCAATTTGCCTCTCACTCACTCACTCACTCACTCAATCCATTAATTATTTAATAAATAATTATTATTATTAAACACCATAAATTTATTTATTTATTTTTATACGATCGGCTTTCTCATCTGAGCAATCAAACAAGTTAAAATCGAACAATATATAACATAAAACGTACAAATGCTACATATTGAACTCAAAAGGAAGACATCAGACACAATAAAAAATGTAACATACAATATAATATCAACCCACTTGGGTTTAACTGGCTACGTAATTCACACGCTTGGGCAAACAACCAGGTTTTCCAAACATTTCAGAAGGCAAGGAGGGTTGGAACCAATCTGATCTCAACATCAGACATAGTCCAAGAACATTAGCCCAAAAGTAATCTAGCCAAAGTTCAGTTCTTTATTTCCTGACACTATATAGACAGGATCTTGCCAGACTAAACTTATAAGGTGCTAACTCAACTGATATATTCTGGACATTCTACAGGGCAGCTATCCTACATCTCTTCCTCTTCCTACAATCCAACTCTGTACTGGGCTGCCTTTTGTCTCACCCCATTCTTGGAACGTGCTCCCTCCTTCCTAGAAGCCTGCTGCATTAATGTGCATCACATGGACGGCAAGGTGTTCTAGAGGGCAGGACTGTGTCAGAAAAGACTCAGTTCCTAGGTTCCACAGGATAGCATTATTTAATTGATGGAACCCAGATCTAATATATTATATGATGTAATCCATTCCTATTGAAATAGCAATTGTTCTTGTTTTTTTCCTCTTTATAAAATCACAAACAGAACTGAAGAATAATATATGTGATTCCTGACTTGACATCTTCTATGTAGCAAAAAGACATTGCCTTCTTGCCAAAATCTCAAACCTGGTCCATTAAATTAAATTTACATTGGATATAGTTAGATATATTTTCTTCTTATTGATTTAGAAATCTAAAGCATAAGAAAAGAACTAAGGCTGCATTCACAATCATACTAACCTTAAAATAAGGCCTACAGAATTCAGTTGACCTTCCTGAGTCAACATGAATAAATAGCACTTATTCGTTCTTTCTCTTCCTTAAAGTCTAAATTGTACTTTTTAACAATATTATAATGAAAGAAATATCAACATGCTAATAGATGGAACATCTTTGGAAACTGAAGAATCCATCTGTTAAATTGCAGGATACTAATACTAATAATGCAGATTTAAAATCTGTAATTGCATTATCTTCTATATTTAATCATCCATGATTAAAATAAAGTAATATATTAGGAAAATCATTTGAAACTAATTGAGTCAGATGAAAGTGGCATGAAATCCTTCCTTCCTTTGTTGCATGGTTTCATCTTATTGATTAATCTCACTGATTATTTTGCATGCTATCTTGGGACCAAGCCCTATTTAAGCCAATAGAATTTCTTTTTAAATAGGATTGCATGGTTAATAGCACTGTGGCCACTTCGTAAATAATTGAGAAGAAATACTTTGGATCTTGCACAATCATATTATATCTCGTATATATCTTTAAAGCTACCTAGTTCATTTTATTTTTTTAAAAAGCTGCCTTAGGAATTTGAGAAAAAAGGACTTCTTTAGTGAATAGATGAGAGATGCTGTGTTTATGTGTGATTGAAATAATTTCTTAATCATTTTGGAACCACACACAGTCCCCTTAGTTAATTTCTGATTAACTCATTCTCTATAACTGAAACAGTTGAAGCAGAATATCAGAGCTGGAAGTATTCTAATCCAACCTCTTAAAGCTTTGGTCTTGCTTATTTATTGATTTGATTTCATTTTGGCACCATCCAAATCCAAATTGACTTTGGACAATCACAATATGACAAAATAAAGATTGTTTAAGATAATCAGTAAATAATGAACAACCAATAACTTAGATAAATATATACAAAATGCAGCCACCTAACACAAGGCCTGATAGAACAGTCAGCTCTTGAAGATCTTCCAGAGTATCATCAGAGTAGAAATCATCTGATTATAAGCCATGATGGCGCAGTGGTTAGAGTGCAGTACAGCCAGCTACTTCTGCTGATTGCCAGCTGCCTGTAATTTGGGAGTTCAAATCTCACCAGGCTCAGGCTGACTCATCCTTCCATCCTTCCGAGGTGGCTAAATTGAGGACCCAAATTGTTGGGGGCAATATGCTGACTTTGTAAACTACTTAGAGAGGGCTGTAAAATGGTATATAAGTCTAAGTGCTATTGGTATCTCAGGGGCAGTGATGGAATTCAAATAATTTAACAACCGGTTCTCTGCCCTAATGACTAGCTGGGTGGGTGTGGCTGGGTGATCATGTGACTGGGTGGGTGTGGCCAACTTGACATCACTCACATTGAGGGGCGTCTCTCCTCGCCCCACTTGCCTGGCCACCACCGCCCAGCGGCCACCACTGCTTCTCCCAAAAATTTCTTTGCCTACCTGATTTCCAGCTCTATCACATTTCTCACCCTCGTGTGCAGGGAAAGAAAAGTTTATGGGACTAAAAAAAAATTCACTCGATGAATTCCAACTTCATGAGATCTTTTTCTTTTGCGAGAACTTGGAATTGATTGAGTGAACTATTTTTTTTAGCCCCACAAACTTTCGTTTGCCTGCACACGATGGTGAGAAACGCAATGGAGCTGGAAATCAGGTAGGCAAAGAAATGCTTGTAGAATTTGGGAAAAGCGAGGGCATCTGGGCGGTGGTGGGTGAGAAAAACTCTTCTGCCCACAAAAACCTTGTCTTTGCTGGCTGACACCAAAAGGCAGAGCAAGAACTGTCTTGAAGAAGCCAGTCAGCCCGGGAGTCAGGAATACTCTTTCTTTCAGGCAGGGCGGGTGGAACCGGTGCGAAGGCGGGTAAGCAGGCTGGGGCACCGGGACCATGTGGTGCGATTAGCCAGTTCTCCCAACTGTGCAAAATCTTAACAACCAGTTCACCCAAACCGGTCCAAACTGGCTGAAGCCCACCTCTGCTCAGGAGGAACCTCATTCCAAAGGGCAGGCAGCACCATAGAGTTGTCCCAACAGGTGACAATGTTTAATTGAAGGGACTTGGTTGGCTCACTAGGATGGCTAGGCAGAAATCTCTGGAGATAAGTAGTTCTTCAATAAAACTCTCTTAGAACAATTGGAGATTGGATAAACTATGAATCAACAGGACTCATTGAGATGAATGAATCTGCTTTAAAATGTGTGCTATCATTTCCAGACAGCTTTGGATTAGCAATAGCACTCTTAGACTTATATACCGCTCCATACTGCTTTACAGCACTCTCTGAGAAGTTTATAAATGTCAGCATATTGCCCACAACAATCTGGGTCCTCGTTTTATTGACCTCAGAAGGATGAAAAAGTTGAGTCTACTTTGAGTCCCGTCAGGATTGAACCCCAGGCTGTGGACAGAGTTTGCCTGCAGTTAATCACTGTGTCACCAGGTTGCAATTCCCTTTTGAACACTTTTCTTTCTATATCTTCCCCGTTCCCCATTTGTATCTGTGAAGCACAGTTATTGATATCTGTTGGCTAACTGGAATCCAATACATTCTTTAGGATTCAAAGAAAATACACTGGAACCCGAGGAGGGGGGGGAGGCGGATGCCAAAAAGGATATTTATGGAATGAATATAAAAAAACCAGAGACATTTCAATCCATATCCCTTCAGCAGGATCCAAGAATGGTAACAGATGGATTACCCTGGAACTGGGAATTCCATAACAGCCTTCAGGACTTTGGGTCTACCCTAAGGTTTAAATTGTGTGGGAGCTTTTGGCATCTTCTCAGTCAGGCCCTATAACTGAAAGCATCTGACAGCACACCTTATCAGCCACTTGGTTATAATTTTAGACAGTAGAACCCTTGCCACAAATATTTTATATTGAAGACAAGGTCTCTAGCAGATAGTACCTGTGGATGGTCTAATGTCATGCCTTATCAGGACCTTGGAAATCCAGATATGTGACCCTTTGTTAGTGAGAACATTGTTCTTAGGCAGCTATTGTTCCTCTTCCCTTGGCAGCTATTAGATTAAAGAGATCATGTTGTCCTCTTTATCTAAATGGTTACAAGCAAGAATACAGATAAGGAGCAGCCAAGAGTGATTAACAACATGCAATCCACACAGCCCAAGCTCATTTGTAGAGGAATTTGCAATGCAAAGCATTCCAAGTTACATGCAATGTGTCTAAATAATCCTTTCTGAACAAGTACTTCCTGTATATGTAAAGAGCCAAGGGGGTCTATACCACTAGTCCTCACACCAAAGCAGGACCATAAAAAGAAAATCCACTCCAGCCATTCTAAACTGCAATTTTGCAAAGTGAGATTACCTAGCGATTATGTTTGCCATGAAAAGCAGTTGAACCCATTGAGGCAGAATTAGTGGCCAGAATAACTTTGTAAGCATTTGGAAGCAAAGTATAATTCAATTCGCATCATGTGTTCTGGGTAAAATAATAAGCCAAACTCTACTCCTATGGCCATTGATACAAACAATGAGATTTTTTTTCTTTTATGGATTTGAGGTCAAGATATGACTCTTAATTGTAATTTTTCCCTACTTACTAAAAGAAATGAATTGTGTCCTGCTCCCCCACTGTCCCAATAAAAAAGCAACATCTACCTGATTTAGGATAATAAATGAGGATTAGCCTGGAGACCTTTGAACACAAAGGAGTTAAAACATTCCATGTCTATTGGGTCCTGGATTTTAATTTCATAATCTCATATACTTAGCTTCCACTAATGCTAGTAGTTTGCTTCGTGAAATTAAGATCTCTTTAATGTGTTGGAAAGGAATATACAATATATATATTATTTTCACCACAACTGCTTAAAATTAGGCAAGAGAAAAAGGTAAAGACTCTTTAAGTTAATTGTGACTCCTGGTGACTAATTTGAGACATCTATGTTATTTTCATGGCAAGAGATGGTTTTTCATTGGGGTGATTTCTGGGGTGATTTTTCATCTTGCCATTCTAGCCTACAAAACTTTGGCTTTTCTAGTGATCTCCCATCCACAAACTAGTTACATCCAACCCTGCTTAGCATTTATTTTTTTTAAAGCCTCCAAAAGTTGGTTTGGTACTATTATCTAAGCTGGACTCAGATCAGATATAGGAAGATTAATATACAGCTATTTATAAACTGTGTTTGTAACTTTTAAAAATTGGACAGTCACTTTAATATCTGCAATAGCCGAGATAGAAAATGCATTTATTTATAATGTATGAAATATTAGAGCGATTTCTCATTTCTCTGTCTCTTAGGCAAGTAATGGCATGGCATTTCAAGTAATGCATTTTCTTCATTTTTTCCTTCCATGGGAAATGGAGTGAAAATAGCCCTTTTGACATATACTCACACTTTGCAGACACGCTCCATGTATAGAATTGGTGAAAGAAGCTTCTTTTTCATTATTACTACCAGTAAATCAAGGAGCATCTATCTGACAAAAGAGTGAGGGTTCCACTACCACCACCACCATCATTGGACATAATAAAAGCTGCTTCTCTGTGCTTGAAAGTGAAGCCGAGAATGGAAATTACTACAGAGGCACCCATGAGGAATGAATCTAACTGATCTCCAGAGAAAAGTAACCGGGGTTGTAGGGATGCCTTGAAGTGCATTATCGCTGTATCTGCTGAAGATGACAACAGAAATAAGCCAATTTTCTTAAGGCAGGACCGATTAATAGAACAGCATCAGTTATTTATTTATTTATTAGATTTATTTATTGGATTTATTTATTTATTGGATTTATCCAGGGGTGAAATCCAGCAGGTTCTGACAGGTTCTGGAGAACCGGTAGCGGAAATGTTGAGCAGTTCGGAGAACCGGTAGCGGAAATTTTGCGTATTTTGGAGAACTGGCAAATACCACCTCTGGCTGGCCCCAGAGTGGGGTGGGAATGGAAATTTTGCAATATCCTTCCCC
>JANHFK010007163.1:33639-46959 GCA_036250565.1 Sibynophis collaris
GCAAGGCTGGAAGGGACCTCAGAGGTCATCTAGCCCAACCCCCTGCTCCCTGGCAAAATGGACTGCTAAATTGGCCAAACCCACCCAGTCACATGGCCACGCCCACAGACCCGGTAGCAAAAAAATTTAGATTTCACCCCTGCCTAAGAGGTATTGATTTGAGAATAAATAGGAGGCATGATAATTTTAATCTAGCTATGTAGAATCCAAAAGGAAAATCTAGAAAATCAGCACCAGGTTCAGGCTAATGATTGACCTGATCTCCGTTTTGCTTGCCTCCAGGTGCCTTCATCCCCCGCTGCAATGAAGAAGGCTATTACAAAGCAACTCAGTGTCATGGAAGTACTGGCCAGTGCTGGTGTGTGGATAAGTATGGAAATGAGATTGCTGGCTCTAGGAAGCAAGGGACAGTAAGCTGTGGTGAGTGACATCAGACTTTCTGCAAGAAAATAGGAATTAACACTCTAATGCTGGCTAGGAAAGCACAACATGACATAAAATAAATATAGTAGGACAACCACCTTCATGTTTTTGTATTTATTAAACAGATGTGCTCATACAAAAAACATATCTTTCTAAGCATGAAAGACAATATACGATTGGTAAAAGTATCCAGTCTGCTTTTCCTGTCAGCTTAAAAGACAAGAGTGGTTTATACTTATGTAAAATATTCTGATGGAGTGATTATTGGGGGGGTAGGATATTTTGTTCGAGGTTTAAAATACCGTAATATGATATACCGGGGGGAGAACCTACATACAAATAAGGAACTTATCAGAGTTGCTTTAGGATTAGGCAATGCTTCAGAAATCATTCAGAAAAGATGCTTTGAAGGAACCACATCTTTTCCGGATGTACCCCTAATTCAAAGAACATTTTTCAAATTGCAGCTGAAGCATTGCACAAGCATCGTTGTCACAGAAGTTTAATAAAAATGGTTGCTGCTAACACTGCAACAACGCTGCATGTTGCAAATGTGACATCTCAAACCGGCAAGTCCCACTAAAGGCTCAATGGACCTTGAGCAGAATCCAGAATCCACTGCCCACCATTGCTGGCCATGTCCTCTGTCTCAATTGTTCTCTGTCAAATGAGATGCAAACAACACCAAAAAGGAATTCTGTTTGCCAAGTGCCAAGACAGTGATCAGGCAATTGGTTCTTTTCGATACAGAGGCAATAAGCACACTAGGGGAATGAAAGGATTTCAAGCTATACAGTAGAACCTCTGTTCACAACCATAATTTGTTCCATAACTTTGGTTGCAAACCGATTTGGTCGTGACCCAAACCTAATTTTGGAAATTTGGCGCTTGCCAAAAAAATGGTGTGGAAAGGGAAATCAGCCACGAGGGGGAAAATGTGCATTTTTTGGTCGGAACCTGATTTGGTTGTGGTCAGAAGTGTTCATGACCAGAGCAGTAGTGTGCACACATTTTCGTTGCCTGTTTAAATCCTTGTCACCAAGGATAACTCTGATGTTACCTAACATAGTGGGTTCCTACCAGTTCGCTCTAGAGCCTGCAAATCGGTATTAGCACCAGCAGGAGGCTCCGCCCATCCACCTGGACGTCATCACGGACGGTCTGTTGCAAACCGGTAGTGAAGGTCAGTGGAACCCACCACTGGACCAGAGGTTCTACTGAATTATTAACTCAAGCAGACAAATTTAAGAGCGTAATATGAAAAGTATACCTATCAAGCAACATAATACCCAAATCTCTCATAAACTGCTGAAGCTCCTTAATAAGTTTAGCAGAGATATCCCAAGGGCAACCAGATTCCACATTACCCAGTGTTAAGTTCTGTGCAGAGGCAAGCAACAATAGCAATAGCACTTAGACTTATATACAACTTTACAGTGCTTTACAGCCCTCTCTCAGCTGTTTACAGAGTCAGCCTATTGCCCTCAACAATTTGGATCCTCGTTTTACCCACCTCGGAAGGATGGAAGGCTGAGTCAACCTTGAGCCTGGTAAGATTTGAACTGCCAAATTTCAGGCAGTCGGCAGTCAGCAGAAGTAGCCTGCAGTACTGCACTCTAACCACTGCACTACCATGGCTCAATAACCAAATGGTGTTTATCAAAACCTGGCATCATGTCTTTATAGCTCTGCTGTGGTCATGAGGCTACAGACCTGACCTTGGCTGGCTGGCACAGGAGTCTCGAATGCAAACCGAGAGTCTGTGTGAGGATTCTCTTGCTTTTTGCTTTTTACAGCAAGCAAGATTTAAAAACAAGCAGTTTAGTGCACAATGAGCTCTAAACTTCTAGACTTTTCTTAAGATGGAAGAAAAATTGTAATATGTTACTAAACTCTCAAAATAATCATGGTTTTCTACATTACCACTACAAACTCCTCTAGGAGCGCCATCTGGGGGATGGATAGAAGGCAGGCCAAGTGCAGTTTCTACAACTCCATACTTAAGTGAAGAAAAATAAAAGGGCACATTTTGGCTTTTGAGAAATGCAGTCCTGAAATTTTTGTAATGCAGTCTTTCTTCAGAAGCATTGATTCCTATAAATGGAAAGTCTGAGTCTGGAATTTCTTCTTTAAAATCAAAGCATGAGCAGTCACAGAGTTAGAGTTCGTTTAATTGTAAGATGGCTGCATATAAGGAAAGTGGTGGAGTTTAGACTTCAAGGACACTTTTCCATTTTTTTTCTAACTGCAAATATATTCTTTGCATCCTGTACATTCTGTGGAACATTCTGTGTTGCAGAGACTTCTGGATTTATTTATTTATTTTATTAAGGCACACTTTCAATTAAGAAAAGTGCAACCAGCCAGGAATAGTAGACAGGCTGACTGTCAGGAAGGTTTGTCTGCTATTATTGATCTTCGCAGGGAACATCCACTCAGCTCTCAAGGCACATACACTTTGAGAGCCAAATCTGTATACACCACGCAGCCAACAACCAAAGTGACAGACAAACCACATAATTATTTTGAATTACTTTTATCTTCTTATTTGACTTGGTAGATAGGATCACAATTGGAATATTTCTTTTTCCATTTATATTACACTAGCTGATAACCCAGCGCTGCCTGGGTATTTGTTTAATATGTTGAAGCGTTTCTCTGACAGGGAGCCATTGAGAGGGGCTTTTCTTTCTCCTACTCCCATGCCCATCATTCCTGCCCTTTCCCTTCCCCCTCCCAACTCTATACGTGTGCTACCATCCATTTTTCCATTTCCTCAAATGGGCCTGGCACTGGAACATAAATCCCTGAGCTGGGCCAAGCTGGGCCTCCTCCAACCCCACTGAAATAGGCTGGGTCTCATGTGGCCTCCATACCTGTTTCACCTCGATTGGTGTGGTCCCGTCCTTGCGCAATGAGTTGGGGCAAAGGACGATCCTGGGAAAGTGGGCCAAAGCTGTGAGGTGGGGGCAGACAATCCGATTAGGCCATGGCACATTCAGTCAAAGTTCTCTGTACTGGCCTAATCAGGCTCCCTTCGCTTCATAGGCCTACTGTCTGAGGGAGGCCTAGGCCTTAAAAGCCCACTGTGTGAGTGAGCACGGTGAATTAAAGACCTCTGTACTGGCCTAATCAGGCTCCCTTCCCCCTCCCATGATATCATGAACAAATGTCGCTCTAGGACGCCATACTCTCCTTAAAGGCCCAGGCTGTCCAGAGTTAGGCTAGAACACACACACACACAGGCACACACAGAGACACCCCCCCACCAGGGGTGTCTTACCCCCACAGTGCTTGTCTCCAGGGGGTAAGTCATCTGTGTACCAAGTTTGGTTGGAATTGCTCAAGGCGTTCCAGAGTTATGCTTAAACAAACATATATACAGTACATATATCCTTTTATAGATAAATAGATAGATAATGTCTTGAGATGTCAAACCATGATCAACAGTAGTGTTTAATGATGCTTGTGGGGAAGTATATTGAGGCTTGCAATTTACTGAGACCACCAACTCATTTCAGATACCTTCGAATACTCATCAGATGATGGTGTCTTTCAGTCACCATTGACCTGGAATGGATTTGAACCAACTATTTAGAAATGTAAGGTTCTGTCTTCAGCTGTTGCTTCCTCCTGAAAACGCATGGTTTTGGGGGGAGGGCGGTTTCTGCCAGGACTGTATGCACTTTTGAGTTCCCATTATGATATGGTCCATTGTGGGCGGGAATGTCTAAAAATAAAACTGACAAGAAGAATGAGTATAACAATTGAGGAAACGGTTGACGTGCCAAGGCAGAAAACTGGGCTTAAATTATAGCTGTGATTTCTTCCCTTTTACAGAAGAAGAGCAAGAAACCTCAGGGGATTTTGGTAGCGGTGGATCAGTGTTGTTGTTGGATGACCTGGAAGAAGCACACGAAGCAGCAAAAAAGGACAAACAGAAGATACATGTAAGAGCAACTAATGAGGACGATGAAGATGAAGATGACGATAAGGATGATGAAATTGGCTATATATGGTAGTTCCCATAACTCTTGAGGACTCATGTTTTGCACAATGTCACAAATCATTTTGTATCTCCGCAGAGATAGTGGAAACATCAGGCATCACACACGAAGTTCAGTCCATAACTGTATGGGCCTCCCAGTATGCACACTGATCTCTTTCCCAATTGGACTTTCCTTTCACTTTACTGGTAGCCTCACCTCCACAGGCACACTGGAGATCAGCATGCATAGCTGAATCTGTCACTAAAGTGAACTGGGAAGGCCTTTTGCATGTGGTGCACCTTGTACACAGGGGGTAACTTTATACACACATGTGCATTTGGGTTCCCGCAGCCATCATACCGCCAGTAAGGACAACTCTTTCGCCACTTGATTTAATTTTATGTGCTCTGTATTAATTTGGAAGACCGCTTTCACTCTCAAATTCTCCTTCTCTTCAGCATAACCATACGCATTGTTCTCATTTGTTTTTCACTCTTTTCCATAATTAACCCATTCACGCAGCATATCGTCTTGAATGAAACCGAGACTACGGAAGGGAGGAGGGGAAGATAGTCCATAGTAAACTTCTTTCACACTATAGCTTCCGAGGTTTTCATATGGCAGGTCCTTTTTCATTGTGACATTTGCTGTCAGCGACCCACTCTGCTTTCTTTTCAGCAGCTAAGGCAGGCGATCTTTTTGTCTTGCTATGCAGAACCTGTTAGAAAAGATCAAATTGCTTTAGCGTTCTGGCTTGGCCAAATTATTTCATTTTATCTCCTTCTCACTTTGCCTGATGTTGTTTAGCGAAAGGAGAGCTGAATGCCAATAGTACTCAGTTAACGTTCTCCCTGCTGACTGTGAGTGTAGAGGACAAGATCTCAGTTGACCTTTCAGCCCATTAATCAATTTCAGTTCAGTTTAAGTTAATGAAAATGATGTTGACTTTAAAAATAAATTGTTGATTTGCATGCTTACACACGACGCTCACTTTTCGACTTCTAACAAGAGGAACCTTCTTTTCAGCGCATAGGAGGAAGTCGTGCTTCGCAAAGCCGTTTCTTTGCTTCTTGTTAGTCTTTTTGCAGACTTGCAAGTCTCGAATTTGTTTTAATCGAGTTTGCGCTAATGCTATGCAAGCTTCTCTTTGCTTCCGGAATATCATATCATTGGATTGCTGAAAATGCTTCTTTTTTTTTTTCCATTTACTCTAATGATTCCTCATAGGGAAGCACTGAAACTGTCAGAGGCACTAACCATCAAAAGTAATAAGCTGTCTTTCCTTTATTTAAAATTGTTAGTATTTATTTGCTCCATTTTAGAAGAAAAATATCCTTAGGCAGTTGTTTCCTTGGTTAATATCACTCCTAGTTAACATCACAAGAGAAACTTACATTCATGAACCAGAAGAGTGTGGAATAGAATTATCCCATAAACGGTCCTGAAATATTCTATCTCCATAGCAGCATCTTATTGTGCTCAATTGCCATTCATTGTGGGAAAATAAATGTGCTACTGCAGACATTATAACAAGTGCCCATTTTTTTTCTTATTAAATGCGAGAAAATCAACTGCTACATAAGTCTTTTAAATTCTGCAAAAACTAAGGACCGTCTCTACTTTAGTGTGTCTTGATCCTCAGTCTTAACACTAAAGACGAATACAAAAATATTTGTATTCGAATGCAAATTAAAAAAGAAAGAAAAGTGTATATTAAAGATGCTACGTCTTTGCTATAAATTTCTAATACTTTTTCTAAATAATTACAAAATGACATCTATCCATAGATCATTGCTTATTCTATTACAACTTGGCTTATTTATGCCTTTAGTTTCTGGCGCGATGTAGTCCGAGTTGCTTTTGTATAACAAAAGTTATACAAAAAAGGCCTGAAAATGAATCCTTCAAACTAATATCAATCGTGAGAGCTTAATACTGCAGTTTTCATCTTGTTTAACTCCTGCTAGTCCAAATTAATTGGCCGGCAGAAAAGTTGCTTCCCAAAAAGAACCTTTTCTGAATTTCCCCCCCACAAAGATTTTAATGCACGGTTTGGGCTTTGATATTTGATTCCTAAGGAAGGTTATTTGATATTTGACTCCTAAGGAATCAAATTTCTACCTATCATCTACTGTGGAGCCCCAATAAAGAAATCCATATAGTAGCTTTGATTTCTTTCTTTCTTTTAAAGCAATACTTTATCTATAGCAACCCAAACTGTGATGTGTGTTGTTACATTTAAGATGACATACAATGAAGCCATTGGGCTCTGCCCTAATTGCCATTTGGCCTCTATTTATCG
Source organism: Sibynophis collaris (assembly GCA_036250565.1). NCBI lineage: Eukaryota > Metazoa > Chordata > Lepidosauria > Squamata > Sibynophiidae > Sibynophis > Sibynophis collaris. The sequence continues at coordinate 40,354 of JANHFK010007163.1, forward strand.
CCTATCATGTACACTGGAGATGTGTGCAGATCTCCCTAGTAAAGGAATATAAACTCTTACCTGATTTTCTTATCCAGTCCTAACCCTCTTTCAAAAAAAAAAAAATTAAAAGCCATGAAACTAATTTTGTTTAGAAGAGCTGCAACAGAAGTAAGTAGCAGCTGATGGTAAAAATTATACTGCTGGCTACATCCAGCAACTGGTATTGGGTCAAACCTGGGAGCATTGCAAAGCTGTTACATGTACACCGTCTCACCCCAAGTGCTGTAACATATCACTTGTAAGGTACTCCAGAAAACCAAACGGTGGGATGTTTTTCCTGGACTCGTGCTTAAAGTTCTGTAAAATTAATGAGGTTTACTCCTGAAGACAAGTGATGTTAAGTGCAATGTACAATACGAATTGCACTGGCCACAGTCTTTAGATTTGGCTGCAGAGCTATTAAAGAAAAGTCAAAAGCCAGTTGGAAGCTACTATAATGCCCACTTTTCATTCTACTGATTAAAGGTGAGGTTTCTGCTCAATAAAGCTCCTAGAAATCATCTTCCCTTTAGTTGCAATGAAATGCTGTCTGTCGCACACTGGAAAGTAACGTACATTTAGCTTCATTTTCAACACAAACAGTAACATGGGAGAAGCTTTTTGAGGGGGTTTGCATATGTGTATGTGCATGTTTGTTTAGTGTCCCCCTGTTGCTGAATATTGAATCAGTGATTTCTCCTGCTTGACTAGCACCCACCTCTGTAACTCACAGGAAATTCTATTTAAATCCGACAATAAAATTCCCACTGATTTAAAATGGATGTATTAGACATGATTACTTTCATAAATAAAACAGCCCTAATCCGAAACTTGGGAAGAAAAAATCCAAATTGAGAGATCTGTTGGGTTTAAATGTAATATTAACAGTACATTTCATCTGATTATAGACTTGTACAAAAACAGAGTTTGTTTATCTTCTTGTTTCTTCAAAATCTGTAATCCATCTGTTGATCCCACAGTCTTATGGTAATACAGTTTTTGTTTGTATGTGGTACCTCTGTGCATTCAAAGTTGCCAACACATGGTGGTGTACAATTTGTTGAAGAGGTGTTTGAAATGTTTTCCCTGAAATATAATATCCTACGCTAAACCATGGCAAAAGATATGAACATTATAAAGGAGAAAGTCATTTCATATATGCTGAGTAGAAATGAAATGTAATTTATAATCTCCTTAGTTTTAAGAACAGATATGAAATAAATTGTTAAGGATTTGCCCTGGTCCATCTTCATTTTGTCTGTACATGCAAACTATAATCATTGTCCTGTTTGTGATTTCCTCTCATCTGATTTCCTGTTTGTCTAGAGCAGGGGGTGTCCAACCTTGACAATTTTAAGACAAGTGGATTTAAAGTCTCATGGAATGGCTGGCTGAGGAATTCTAGGAGTTGAAGTTCACAAATCTTGAAGTTGCCAAAGTTGGACATCCCTGGTTAGAGGAAACATTTTAAGCTTGGGAAGGGGGCAAGATTTCAAGGATTTGTTATCAACCACCATGGATTTATGTAATTTCAGGTGGGAAACTTGCAGGAACAACTACAGCTATAATTATATCAATTTATCAGCAGTATGTAAAAGAAAGACCAAGCCTTCCTAGCCCATGAAAGCAGAGCCAAAGAAACAGAATAGAACTGTGCCTTTGGAGGAACTGAAAAGTGGCAGCGTAATTTCCCAGTCATTGTCATGAGACTTTGCTTCATTAGAAAACAGTAAACATAAGCTTTGGGGAAAGGGACAAAAGGGCAAAACTACACCGGATAATCTAAGTAAGCCTTATAACCTATTATTCCTCTGCAAAACTGTGCAAAACTAGAGCAAGTCCGAACACAAAGCCATGGCAGCATCTCTGAGTTTCCTATCAAACCAGAGAATGCAGCAATTCATTTCTCATTAAACTGCTGAGGGAAAAAATAATAATAATGTAACTACTATTTTGTCTTACCAAGCCAATAATAGGCCTCCTGTCCTAGCTTCTCTAATATATATATATATATACTTTATAGCTTTTCATGGATTGAACTGCTACCGGACAAAAGATAACAAGGGTGTTTGGCTATGCGTATAACCAGAACACAAATTGGGTTATTTTGTACTACATTATATTCAATTTTGATACAGTGATATGAACCAGCAGCTGGTTCAAAGAGATTATAATCAACAGCAATCTGTCTCGAAGACCAAGCCATATTGTGGACTTGTCTCTAAACATGCAGCTTTCATTCCATTGTTTTATGAATCATCTTTTTAGAAGATCTATACGCTCCCTTTTAATATTCTCATTGTTTCTCATCCATGCTAAACCTATTCTTGACACTATCCGTTTTTCCTGTAATTAGCTATTGGAGTTTCCACTACTACCTCATATATCCCATCCCACCCACCTCAGTCACAAATTGATGCCCAAGGACCATCATTTTACCAGGAAGATTCTCATCTGCAAAAGTTGTACCTCTTCCATGTGGCTGCCTATCAGGAATTCTGCATCAGGACCCCTATTCGTGTTTGCCCAAATAATTCTTACATTTTCTGCCTTCGAGCTAGGAAATTCTAACCTGAGCAGATAACCATTTCCTCCAATGTGTATGTACATCGAGGGACAATACTGAAAATCAACTAACTTTAGACATATTTGAAGAGCCACAGTCTTCTAATGTTTAATAACCTAAATGATCCTGAACTTGGTTGCATCAGGAGATAGGGCAAAACGTACCTACAGTATGTGCGCTTGGGAGGGAGCAACTATTGCAGGTATATAGGTGTTATTCATTACTCTGAAGACTATAGCATCTAAGAACAAGAGGAAGAACAGTCTTAACTACTAGATCTCAGATATTAGAATGTTGTTCACTTTCATCTGAAGCTTCTTCTATTGGAATCACCTGCTGGATTATAACTAAATAAAGAAGCTCTGACATCACATTGATGTTTTTGGGAAGCCTGCTTCTTAAATAAAAGTGTTGTGGCTTTAGGCCTTCCCTATTTCCAACCAACACTTAAAAAACAAGGATATTCCAAAGATTTTTTTTCACTAATCATATTGGATTCTTGATTTGCATTGTGACAAGATATTCCTTCTAAACGGTGCAGTTTTAATTGCAATTTTCCAGTGATTATTATCAGAATAATTTTTTAAAAAACCATGATGTAATATAATCTAATACATTATATAATGGAGAACAGATGCATGTATCGAAACCTTGCCTAAGTAGTGGCACTTAAGATTTACAATGAAATGTAAACTATGGCCATAGACAATTAATGCTATATATTGTTGCATGATATTTATATTCATGTAAACTTTTAATCACGTAAGAAAGCAAAGGGTTTTTTGCAAATATATATTTAGAACAGCATCTGCATTATTAAAGTTATAGTTGGATTATTATGACCATTTTGATACTCTAAAGCCAAGAGTATGATTTTTAACCCAAGTTAATTGCCATCTACTGAACTGGTTTTATGAATGGGTTCATACGCACCCAGAATGGAATTCAGTATAATAATGTAGACACATTAATTATAAAGATTCGGCCTGCTAGTTCAATGTGTACGGGAGCAATATTTAGAAACCATCTTCATTTTTTAAAAAACTTGCAATAGCAACAAAAAAAAATCTTTAAATCTGGTGATTTTCTGGCAAAATTAACAGAGTGAAAAATCTTTCTAGAAAGCAAATCTCATAATCTAATTGAATGATTTTATGAGGTATAAAATATACCATCAACACTGGTTATTAGAATTACTAGTATATTTGTTCATAATTAACACCTACTTTTTAAATAGTTAACACAAGCTCCATTAAAGGCATGATATAAGAACTCTTACTGTAGCCTTTTGCCCTCTTGTTTGAAACTATGCTTCAAAAAAGGACTTTAGTTCATTAAAATACTAAATAAATGAGTTCTTTAATTCTGTATAAGGTAGCGCCATCAATATTATACCCTAGAGCGAATTAAGTATTTTGTTTCTCCCATTGGAATACAAAAGGCTTTTAACTTCCCCCCCAGTTTCATTTAATATCTATTTCCCTTAAAGTATTCCATTTTCCTTCGAATCATTGACCATCCCAATATTAGAAAGCTGACAACTCCCATATTAAAAAAAAAAGAACCAGGGCAGTCCAGAAATACTCCACAGACTATTAAGTCTGTGTAAATGGAGCCATTTTGAAATATGAAAGCTTTTTAGAGCTGCTGCCTAATTTTGTTATATTATCTTTACTAAAGGAATCATTATGGTTTCACGTTGTATTTCACATGCTGTTCCCACAAAAAAGAGCTTTGGTTCATTGGTTCACAGCCTCCTGTGAAATTCTGCAATAGGTTGTATCCAAGATGACAAACTTAGACGCCAATATTGGTATTCTCGTTTGGCAACTGCCTCATTTAGTGACTGTTTGAATTGTGATGAAAAAATAACTTTATGACCAAGCGTCACATTTTACAATCTCCAGAGGTCTGTAAAGCAAAGGAAAGCTGAAGTAAGATAATAAGCACAGTCACAGTTTTACTTAGTGACTGAATTGCTTAACACCAAGCTGTCACTAAATGAGGACTGCCTTTGAAATGATAGACAAGGATATTTTGACAGTTGCTTTCTTCTCCTGTTACAATAGGATGAGGGATTCCTCGGGGGAAAAGGGAGGAATAGCTGGGAATTGCAGAGGGAAAGCCAAATTGCAAATTCTGCTCAGCATAACTCTTCAGGGTGAGAGAAAATGTTGAAGGGAAGCTGGCATTGCCACCATGACACAAAATTCAGTAGGAAGATATGTAAGAGATGAGCCTATGCATGATGAAACTTGTCACATAGAAGCTTGTCTCATGAGCTTTTTAAGTAAGCTTGTGCAGGAGCAAACTGCTCCTCTTTGCTGAACTCTCCATTTCATATTTATTCTTATAGTTTATATTTCCCACACAGGACTCATCTGTAGAATAATACATTTACTGGCTTCTTTGGTTTCACTTTTGTTCCAGAGATTTGAATGCTAATGATTTCATATTCTTTAAGAAGCAAATGACATGGGGCACAATCCAACGATAAGAAATAACTCACACCTTATTAGCACATGGCAAAGTTAAGTGTATGGTGGGTTGTTGTTTTTTTCCTTTTTCCTCCTACAAATAATAGGCTTACCCTTAGCTTGATGATACATAATAAATCCTGGATTCTCACAGCCATCAAAGCATTTGAAATCTCACCTTTTTTTTTCTCCTAAGTTTGTTGCTTTCCCAGCTCTCCTTTCTTTCTGTCATCCAGTTTGCTTTAACCACACAGAACGTCTGCGTCAGAAGCCTCTGAGAGCCTTCTACATGCATGGTACTTGGTCTTCTTATACTTTTCTCAATGCTGCTGACATATGTTACTGCTTAATGTGTAGCGTTGTTAAGGAGAGGTCCGAATATTAAGTGCTTCAGTTTCATGTCCCTACTGTAGACGGAATGTACAAATACCATGGTTAGAGTAGTATAGTCAATTTTGAATGCTTTTTCCCTATGAAAACTTAAAAGGAATGTGAATATTTTGCTGATTTCCTTGGTTAATTGTAAATGCTGAATTGTAGTCCTAAGTAGTTGCATTTTTGTCTGTCTTAATAAATTTTGATTTGTCCGAGATGCCTTACTGTCTGATTTTATATTGGTTAAAAAAAAAAAAATCTAGCAAAAAAAACCCCTGCAAATAGTATAATATACACAAACGGCGATGATCTGTAGCAGGGAAACATATTTCAACTAATACTTGGATTATGGCATATAATAACAATTCCTTTACCCTGGAGCACACATAGTATCGCTTTATTGTTGAATATTGTTGATGAATTTCAACAGATATACATTGGGCTTTATTTAAATGTGAATACATGCGCTACAGGTAGTCCTTGATTTACAAGCATTCCTTTAATGACCATTCAAAGTTACAACACTGAAAAAAGTGACTTATAATTGTTTTTCACGCTTACCACCGTTGTACCATCCCCATGATCACATGATCAAAATTCGGATGTTTGGCAACTGGCAGGTATTTATGAGAGTTTACGGTGTCCCGGGATCATGTGATCACCTTTTGCAACCTTCTAACAAGCAAAGTCAATGAGGAAGCTAAATTCACCTAACAAACAAGCATGTTACTAACTTAATAACTCTAGTGATTCACTTAACAACTGTAGCGAGAAAGTTCATAAAATGGGACAAAACTCATGCTTGCTTAGCAAAAGAAATGTTGGGCTTAATTGTGGTCAAGGGCTACCTGTACTGAACAGGTGTCTATACAAGTACATGACTAGTCATTTAGTGACCTTTTGAAGTTACCACATCCTCACAAAAGCTACTTACAACCCAGTTTCAAAGTTTCAGTATCACCCTCCCTGATCATGCAACCACATTTGGCAAGTGGCCCACATTAATAGCCATTTTCAGTATGCGCCAGTCACATAACCACGAGTGGCTTAGTGGCACAGTTGCAGAACTGCAGGGATAACTCACTGCTCACTCCAGGAGTTCAAGTCTCACAGGCTCAAGGTTGACTCAGCCTTCCATCCTTCTGAGGTTGATAAAATGAGGACCCA
>JANHFK010007166.1:1386-31734 GCA_036250565.1 Sibynophis collaris
TTTCGGTGCAGTTCAAGGCAAAAGCGGGCTCCCGAAATGGCCAAAGGAAAGGCTGCATCCCGAATCCCGAAATCCTCCCGAAAGCAGAGCGCTCCTTGGCTAAGTGCTCAACGGCGCAAGTCCTGCCGCACCCACCGTCCCATCCCAACGTCTCTGTAGTACCACCCCACAGCCTTCCCCCCCCCCCTTCCTTCCTTCTCGGGTCCCCCGGCTCTCCTATTTCTCCGGAAGACCGAGGGAGCCTCTGGGGGTGGCTTTCCTCGGCTTGTGACCCAGCAGCGGCGAGGGAGGCTTCTCATCCGCCCATCCTTCCTTTCCTTTGGAAGAAGCGGCGGCAGGAGCCCTGAACTGGCAGGCAAAGTGGGCGGAGGTGAATAGAGAATGTACTTAACGGGTTAGCTTGGGGCTCTTCACGGAAAGAGAAAAGGGATGCTGGTCCATGAAGGTCTCCTCTAAACCAGCTCTTCGGCATATCAAACAGCTTCTAGCAAACGGTAACCCAGAAAGTTTGAGAATTTCTGCTTTTATGGGGGTAGCAGCGGTAAAAAAAAATAAAAATCCAAGAATTTTGGGTAAAGTAAGTTTATCAACAAGAAGGGAAATAGTTTCCAAAAAACATGCTTGGCGAAATTGAGGCTGTGATATGACCAAGAACGTGAGAACAATGATCTCTATAATAGCTTTCTCCAACTGAATGCCTGATGGATTACTATTTGTATATTATGTAGCAGGCAGGGCCTCTGAACCCTGGTGAGAGAATCATGTTCCTGAAAAGCAAACAAACATTACTTGGGTATTCCTTTTTTCAAACTTTCTCCAAAGCACTGTCCTTGTTTTACTTCATTATGCCATACATGCTCCGCCTACATTGGACAGTTTATACATTCCACATCTTAAAGATTTTTAATTTAAACCTTAAGAAACGCTACCATATATCATAGTTTCCTAGGGGGTCATTTTGAGTATCAATATGAGAAATAAAGGAGAAAGTGCTATGGGATTTCCAGGGAATTTTTAATTGGAGGCTTCTTTTTTTGTCTTTTTTTCCAAATTAGCAACATCTGATTTTATTTGCCTAATATTTAAAATATAAAATGAAGGAAAACTTATGCTAAAGTTCTATCACGATTTTTCTTTATACTCAGACATAATCAAATTGTAAACATTGATTCGATAGAAATGAAATGCTTTATGTTTAGCAATCCATTCTATCAGTGAAGTGGCGCTATACAACTACACAATTTCCCTAGTGGCTCATTCTAGTTGAACTCCCTCTCCATATTTATTTATTTATTTGTATCCAGTTGAGTATTGTGCTAAAAAATAATCTCTTTTCACTTTTACCACAAGGTCTAGCAAGTATCCTGTCTAATGAATTTTTGAAGACGTTTCTTGGAAGAAAAAGAGTTAAAAATACATTAATGTCCAAATATTTTGTGCTTCGCCCCAAAGTATGGCTGTTTGTCAAACTGGCAACTACTCTTATTGTCTGCATTCCAGGGCCATTTTCTGGCAGAACATCCAACCTTAAGTCATTCCTAATTGTTTGAGATTAAAGGGCCCTGCCCTTCCAGGCTAAATGATAGTCTAGTCCAGCATTTAACTTTGCACAGGGCCATTCATATGTATCACGAAGGTCATAAGTTTACATAGAAAGGTGATGATTTGAAGTGTTTTAATTCTCTAAAGCTGAGTTTTAGTGGTCTATGGTGTAATAAATGGAACTGTACACTATGTACCAGTCATCATAGAATTATTCTATTCCAGGTTATTCAACTTTTTCTTGTTCATAGCAGCAGCAGCAACATTACACTTCTGAAATCCTTTCCCAATCAGTCCTTGTCTACTAAATATGTATATGTAATTTGCATTTCTTTTTATGTCTGCTTAATCTTCAACATTTCCATTTGCTTATATTGAACAGCATTCCCTATTTTAAGATTAATGTGGACAGATTATATTATAGCTTTCACTTTACTCATCTTTACTATCCCTAACATTTATGAATAATTTTAAAAATATTAGTTCCAAGGGGAACCAATATGAATCCTGAGGACTTCATTCTAAACATATTTTCATTGAAAATCATTCATTCTTATTCTCTAATTCCTATTCTGTTCTCACTTATAGTCCATGAAAGCTCTGCCTGGGTCAGGAATCTTTGTTGAAGGATTTGGAAACTATAACTATGCCTAATAATTGTGTTTTAGCTTATATTTAAACATTATGAGAAATCCAGATCATATTGGGATTCCTTTGATGTTTTCAAAGGAGTCTTCACATTTCAACTGGATTGAAACGAGGAGATCCAAGATTAAAGTCAACACATCAGTACTAAATGGTTTAAATACCCAGTAAAAATCTCAGGGGAGTGGAGTGGTATCGAGTAGTTTGAGACCCAAATGCAACACATTGGGATGAGCTCTAGTCCTTGCCATAGCTCCTAGCAGTTCGAAAGCATGCAAATGTGAATAAATAGGTACCACTTTGATGGGAAGGTAACAGCATTTCATGCCGTTGGTGCATAGTGATGCTGGCCACATCACCATAGAAACGTCTTTGGACAATGCTGGGTCCGTCAACTAAGAAACTGAGATGAGCACTGCTGCCTAGAGTCAGACAGACCAGACAGGATAAATCTTTATCTTTACCTATCAGTGACATAGGGGAATTACATTTGACAGTGGCAGCATTATGTGGGAGCTGAAGTGTTGGAGGGCCAACATCTTGAAGTAGTAAAGTTGAAGACTTGCAATTTTGCTTGATGACCATGCAGAGATCAATCAATTAAATATTTGCAATGAGTTTAAACTATTTATATTGCCTAAAGAGGGAAAAATAGCACTTTACCTATGCAAATTGTGTACTTTGATGTAGCAAGTAATTCATATAGACTTTGAAGGATCATTTATGGCACATCATTTTTAGTTGTGGTGGATGTAAGTTCAAACTGATCAGAGATATTTCCAATGACCTCAATATGCATACAGCAGATATGTTACTAAAACTCTTTGTGAGAACAGTGTTTCATAACAGTGACTATTAAAGGCCTACAATTTATAGATGAATTGTTCCAGGCATTTCTGAAAAGAAATGGAATCAAACATAGAACATCAGTTCTGTAGCACCTTGCTACAAATGGATTGTCTGAAAGATTCAAAGTTTTAAGAGTGCTTTGTGACCAATTTCTATGGAAAATATAACACTGATTCAAAAAAATGATTTTTGTTCTATTTAATATTGCAATATAGTATATGCAGTACAAGAACAAATAAAAGGTAAGAGATGTTGTTCTTAGGCTGCTTCTTAGATCCAACATACTTTGAGAGCATATGGGACAAATACTGTAGCAGAAATAACTCAGAACTTCTCATATAGAAACCCAACACTTCTGTACTAGACTAACTATACTAACAAAAACTAGAATGTAAGTGAACAACCAAAACAAAGAAGGAACTCAAACTTGTATAGTGATTGCTCATGATAGCATTTGGGGATGACACACAGATCAGCTGAAAAGAACAGAGGTACACAAGATAGTTGTGACTATATGATCAGAGACTTAGCTTTAATTCCAGTGTTAACCACCAGTAACACCTATCCCCAAAGAAGAGTCATAGCCAATGGTTTATCCATAGTTGCCAGTAAAGGCAGAAACATCAAATATTTTTATTTGTGATGATTTTAATCTCACAAATTTTAATTTCATTTGCATATGGGACCACCAAGGTATATAAAACACATAATAATTTATTAAGATAGTGGCAAAAATTATGAATCTAATGAAAGGAACTGGTTTGCATTCAGCAACACAACACAGATTTAGAATATGGTTTTGGGGGGAAATGTTTTTAAAATAATTCAAGCAATCCAAATAGGAATGAGTAATAATAGCTGCAGTAAAGTATTAAAATATTCAAGTAGCAAGGAAGGGGGAGGAAAGAAAAAAAAGGGGTGCCTACCTGAAATGTTTTAATCCTTTGATATTCTCCTTTTAAATTTTTTATCAAAATCTATCTATCTGTCTGTCTGTCTGTCTGTCTGTCTGCCTGCCTGCCTGCCTACCTACCTATCCCTTTTCCCTTTATTTGCATGTTTTACTTAACCAATAAATAGATTTTTAGATTGTATCTTTTTTTTAACAAAACATATTTTAGAAATAACTTAATTGCATTTATGAGGTTGGAAATGCAGTGGAATCAATCCATTGCACTCAACAGTTTTATTTAAATGTATCATTCAGTTGGAAAAAGAAGTTATTGAATGCTTTAACTTAACTTTGAGGTTTAATATTTTTGGATGTTTGAATCCTTTTGAAGCTTATCTTATCACATGGGAGTTGACACCAAAAAGGCTATTTCTGTACTTTACTTACAGCGAAAAGACTTATTGTTCAGTATTCGAAAGATATACAGTACATATGGCTCCAACTATTCAGAATTAATACAGATAAAGACTTATTGTTATTATTGTTTAAGTGAGTCTGTATGGTTAACTGGGGCTGCCTCTATTTATAATTCTTGCAAACTCTCTAGTCCAACCTTGGCATCTTTCAGGATTTTTAAGACTTGGCTGGCTGGGGAATTCTTGAAGTTGAAGTTCACAAGTCTTAAAGTTTGCCAAAGTTGGACATCCTGCTCTAGAGTTCACTGCAACAAAATGTCTACTCCTGACTAGCATCATTTGACTGATTAAAGAAGACACAGCAGAAGTAACAGGAAGTAATCTGGGTCAAAGAAAAGGACATTCAATAAATCATTCTAAAAAACTCTAAAGCTATTTCTTTACAGATATGCAATAACACCACAGATGATACAGAACTGTTGTTCCATTGCATGATGAGAATACTTTCATATGTAATACTTTCATATTTTTTCAGTATCTCATTTGCTATTTTTGTTCTAGAGCTCCAAAGTGAAAAACATTAAGGATTCATTTGTAAATTTCTCTCTTAAAAATCACAAAAGCTGACCTCAAAATTATCACTTTAAAGTGGAAAATAATTTTTAAAGATAAACTACGGCAGAATTTAGGAATGGGTGAACTAGTTATCATTGAAATCAGTTTATGTAGGCTTTGCCAATATATGGCTAACAGGAATATAACTGTTGGTGTAAAAGAGTGATGGAAGAGTTATTATAAACCAATATAATGAATAAATACAGAACACTCTTAGTTGTTGGAACTGGAATATGTTATAACACCGTCACTAAGAAAGATTTCGTATTTTGAAAAACTTCTATACCAAGAATTCATGACAATTCTCAGTGAATGTATATAGAGACCTTTTTCAGGTTAAACTATCCCTGATGTGGCCCTTCAGGTCTATCAATGGTGAATCCATTACCACCACTGCCAAATCTATCCACTTTCTGTTGGTCATGTTCTTCTCTTTCCTTTCATTGGCAGCGATTGCCAGTTAAATTTGCAAAAAATTGCAATTCTAAGTCAATCCCATATCTTGAGCTGAATAATCTTATACACCACTCAGTTTAGCTGGCAATATTGCTTGACGTTTGTTAAACATCAAGAATCGAACGGTCAACTGGAAAATATGATGAAAGGCAGGGAAAAGTAAAGATAAGAACAGTAGGGCAATAATTTGCACTATTTATATTTTTCAGTTATTCATCTTCTTTTTCTTGGAAGCTTAGACAGGAAATGCAGGGCAACTGATAGGCTCTATTGAAAAAAAAGCTCAAGGTGCAGAAGACCAATTGGAAGACTTTGGTAACAAATGAGAAAAAGAAAAATGCTAGGTTTTGGCATCTTGTTGTCAACTCAGCTCCATAAAGTGATTCTGGGCAGGAGGGCACTTGGTCTCATCCAAGAATGGTACAAACATGTTTACAGCTTATTGAACATCATCTCTAGTGATACAGAACTTGTCCATAACTTCAAAGTCTCTCGCTGACTGGCCCCATGGCACAACTGAAAAGCACTAAAGCAGTTGGCAATCTAGTTCCAGTGGAATGCTAAAGAGTGGTAGATTCCTGTTCTAACTTTCTTATTTAACCTTATCAGTCAGTCCTTATTGATACATAAAAATGAGGGTAATCAACAGGAGCTCCATTTTTTTAAGAAGGGGAATTAACTCCATCAGTTACCTATACACTAAAATTTTCTAAAGACTTAAGGTAACAATAAGAGTATCAGAAATACTGTTTACAAACCTATGTTTGGAAAAATAGGCATTATTTCTGACATAGGGAAAAATAGAATAAAATGAGTTGGATAAATGAGAACTAAGCAAACATCTGCACTCAGCAAAGAGGGTCAGTTTTTTTGAGGAAAAATGCAATATTAGTCAGTTTATTTATCAAATAGTCCTTGTAAATAATATGATTCAACTAAAAAATTAAATTTTAGAACATGTGCAATAAGGATATTTTAACAAGATGTGCATAAATTGTAAAATGTACCATGTCTCCTAATCATCTATTTTATGAACATAATTTAAAGGTAACATTTGGATTTAGATTGAGAACATACTTATTTTAATTCAATTTGTGAATGTGTGTCTGATTATAAAAGCCTTATGCCTCCAGTTCTAATAACAAAGACCAAGATGAACTGTGATTTTGAGGAAATGTACTCTATACTTTTACCTCATTTGTTTGCATTAATTTCAGTCTCACTGTAAACATCAACTGTTCTAATGAAATCCATCAGGCAGGCATGGATAGGGTGAATTCAAAGCTCTTTCATTCTATCCTTATTCAATATCAGTAGCTTAAATAAACCATTTTTAAATGTAAAGTTGGTCTAAGCTCCTGCATATCTCCATCCAGGTCACCTTCTTTACTCTGTACAATTACCTATAATGTCCCTTACGGCTTGGGAATCTGCCTAGCCAGTATATACCATCTAGGGTAGAGCACTATAGGTACCAATCAGCCAAGTAACCGGGCTGGAGGGAGATAGACCAGAGGTTAGCTTCCTTTCTGATGTCAGAATATCTTTATAATATTAACATTTAAAGGCTGTAAAACACTGCTCTTCTGCAGGGTTTTAGGTAAACAAAACCCCAGTTAGGTGGAATGCAGTCCTGAGAGTTTAATTGTGGTTTAATTATTGTAAACAAGCTATAAATTTGACAGCAATTATAGAAATGATTATGTAAATAAATACACACGGCTAATATACACATTTCCTAAACAAATAAATTGCAATATTGTGTACAGCTGTGACTGCTGCTTCTTGAAGAATACACTGCAAAAGATACAAAAAAGAGCAACCAGGTTAAATTAGCTTCCTTGGTCATATCATCATAATGTTCAGGATTTTAGTGAGATGAGGATCAAGTTATGCCATTTTTATGACTCTCTAGAAACTGGTTAAGTATTATGCAGGTTAGTGCCAAGAAAAATATCTCCTTTTGTTATCCCAGGAGCACTGGAGGGGTGCCGGGCCCAATCAAAACATACCAGAGGTAGAAATATTTGTAAAGCTTTATTTACATGCAAAGAAGGGTGCAGGAACTAATCACTAAAGTAGCACACACTATCCTTCAGTGAGCGATTTTTTTAATACCTCACTATATTAGGCAAACAAAATCACAAGTTTCTAAATATCTAATCACAGTCCAGCTAAATGTCATGCTACACTGGGTTATTCTGGAAGCAGGAAAGCTTGCAGAGTTAACTAAATACTTCAACAGCAAAACAAAGCCATAAATTCTGAAATCACTAGCCAACTGTTATATTCCCATAATGCTTTTATGTTGTTTCAGCATCTGGAGGTACAGAGGTTTGAAAGATAACAAACCTGCTTGTACTGCATACATCTAAGACTTATCCAGTCTTATCTATTAGCTTTTGAAATGCTCCATTGTTACACTCTAAAGCACTTGCAGTTAAGGTTTCTGCTAGTCTCTTAATTATGCATCAGATTTGCTTATCACCTACTGTTTTCTGCTTAGCAACAGGCAGGGTCATCCAAAGAACAAACATGGAGAAGTTGGTTCAGCTGGTCCATCACTTTTTCCAAGGGAGAGCCAATACTGATTTGCAGGTAATTTTGAACTCACAAATGATGGCAAATATACATGTCCCATGTTGCAGGATCTGATCTTGGTGGCTCATCGGGACCAGAGGTTTAGTCTCCTGAGCTTTTGGACTCATGCTGGAGCCCATCCTCAGGGAATGTCTCTACTAGAATGTGTGGTACAGGATAGCAATTTCAATAGCACTTAGACTTATATACCACTTCATAGTGCTTTACAACCATCTCTAAGTGGTTTACAGAGTCAGCATATTGCCCCCAACAATCTGGGTCTTCATTTTACCAACCTTGGAAGGATGGGGCAACTTTGAGCCAGTGAGAATTGAACTGCTGGCAGACAGCAGAATTAGCCTGCAATACTGCCTTCTAACCACTGCACCACCATGGCTCTTCACAAGATTGGATCCTGCAATTTTGAACTATTGTTTTCAAACATTTACTATGTTAAATATTAAGCTGTAGAAAACCAGCAGTTTCTGGAAAAGTATGCTAGTTGCCTGACAATACAAGATTGTTCTCTTTTAGAAATGGAAACATATGTTTCCCCCCTACAAGCTAGAAGTCCTGGAATATAACTCTGACACCAAAAAGTAGTCTGTAATGGAAGGTCAGGAAATCCTACATGCATAACATTATTAAATGAAATTGGCACCTGCAAATACACGTTTGGATTGCATGTAAAAGTACTTTTACATTTGGACACACTGAAATGATTAAATATACATAATATTTGAATTAGGTCAAAGATGAACTAAAAAAATAACAGCATTTAAGAGTCTCAGAGCATCTATAAATCCAGGCATCTCCTACATTCCAGGTCTGGTAGTTGGCTCTAGTCCAATAAACACAAGCTATCGTAACTTCCTAGCTTGCATTTAAAAAATAAAATAAACACTTTTAATAATTAGGAAGTATTAAAATAAGGGGTTTAAATATGCTTGTAGAATTTTGGTGTGTGTGTATTTCTCTTTGCTAAATATGGGCAGCAGGGACATGCTCAAAAGTTTAGTTTTAAAGAGAAAAGCAATTGTAATCATTCTGTAAATAGAAAAAGGAAACCATAAAAAGTGGGCGTTGTCTTTCTGTTTGACAAATGAAGTTGTTTAGGTCATGTTTGTATTTTTTGACCACCCACTAAGTGATAGAATTCATGAAAAAAAACCTAAGAATAAAAATGTGGAATGGATCAAGAAGTATTTCGCTGAAATATAATTTAACTTCAGAAAATGGCTGGCTGTATTTTAGAACAGGGGCTCAAATGGAGCAAAAATAAGAGAAATTTAGAAAAACATCTTGACTGGGTTTGTACAACATGTTTAGCCCTGATGCAATTTGTTTGCTTTAGGGTATTTGCCAGAACCCAGTCATTGTGATTTATTTAACAAACTTTAGTTAAACTAAAATGTGATGTAGTCTGATATGCAAACCTCATCTATATGCACTGCAGTTTAGGCTTATCTACAAAGAGGCAGTTATCTAGAGCAATTGCAAACATTCAGAAACTTGTATTTGTTCCAAAGTTATTCAGATTAAAAAACAAGATCTTCATTTGTTAATTGAGATGAGCAATGAGTAATTAGTAACCAAATAGAAATAGAAGTCCTCAAAACTTCTTAAAAGAAGTCTTCAAAACTTTTTAAAAATATTACTACCCCGTATTTCATAAAACAAATGATCCAACTAAAATGACAATAGGATAGGCAAAGGAAAAGGTGATTGATGCTAGGAGAACTAAAGAAAAATACAAAATTTATCTAGATCATCCAGGGCCAAAGACCAAAAGGCAAGTAAAGGTTTTACCCTGTATGTGTGTGTGTGCCAGAGAGGGCATTTGACTTCTGCGTGCCAAAATTCATAGCTGTCATCAGTATAACTCAAGCTGTGAAAACATCCAGTGTACATCTGGTTTGGCTTTAAGGGATGAGTTACAATAATTCCATCTTGAAGTCACAGGTAATGTGTTGTCAGAAATTACAGCTGTTCATTCTGCTTTGCACTCAAGCAGCTTTGATTTTTAGATGGACCACTGTAGGGAGGACAGGGCAACTACTACCCATCTAACTCAATTTAATATAACCAATTCATACTTCATTAAAATCCAATGATTTTCCTTTTTATGAACATCTTTCTTAAGTTTCCTTAGAGTTGTATATTGTTATAGCTTCTCCATTTCTGCAGACTCTGAATGAATAGAGTATTAATATCAAAAAAATTTAAAACTTCTATTAATGCACTGATAACCAATTAGTCTTATACATCACCATCCACGTAGTGTGAGTATACTCACCCCCAAAACATCTTTCCTAAAAGCCATATTTTTTTTATAATTCTCCAAAACTGTAATAAATAGATGACTCAGATAGCTTGGGGTAAGCCGTTTCAAATGTTTGTAAGCAACTGGGGTGACTCAGGTAATAGCATGGTAAAGATTGGGACATTAGGATGTGACATAGACAGGGGACAAATAATGAAATAGAACAGGAAGGTAGAAAATGGAAACTACCGGTAAACCCCTCAAATTGTCAGCCCATAATAAATGGCTAGGAAATGGGAAATGATTGTAGAAATATGCATTGCAAGAATTTTTTGTATCCCTTCCCTCCCCCTTTTTCTTCATTTCCCACATTTTAATAGCTAGCAGTAAAAGCTCTGAGACATAGCTGGCCACACAAATCTCACATATAAACTATCTTTGGCAGAAGAGTTCCTATTCCAGACTGGCAGAAGTTTCGTCCTAAATGGTTAATTCTGGTACAGAACCTCCTTCCATAAACAATTTCTACTTCTATTCTCCATTCTTCACTTATCATGGCTGGATCTGTATACATTTTACCTTTATATTGTTTAAATGAAAAAAATGCACAAATGTTTTCAATTATTAAATGCTACCATTAGTACCTAGATATCTTTGGCTGATCTTGAAAATGTGAAGCAGTGTCAAAACTAGTAACTATGCAGATGGGGGACCACTAGGAAAGTTCAACCTAGACAGGGAAGGATCAAACACATCTGGAAAAAGGCAACAGCAAAATGCTTCCATATTGTTGCTAAACAAATGATATGGATGCAGCCATGCAGTCATCAGAATTTAAACTCAATTGGAAGAGACCTTTATCTTTTATCTTGTTCCCAAAGCCATCAATGTAACTATCACAAGTTTGGAAAGACCTGTGCAGGTAATATAACAGTATGATTTGATTAAAATACAGGACCAAAGAATCCTAATGGCTGCTGGGGATGGCTAAAACGTTCAAGCTACTCCTCAAAAGCAAGAGATGTGCCTGGGAAATCACCAATACACATTACCAAAGGGAAAATTTACCCTTCTGTATAATTAAGTTTATACCATTCAAGCCTTCACTTGCAATACTGTATAAATATGAATTCTTAAAAAGAAATGAATGGCAGAAGCTACGTTACTTGCTTCCTAAATATAATAATCATTACTGCAGAGTCCACATAATATTTTCTTCAAGGCAGCATATTCCGTCTCACTGGGATTAATACTCTCTCAAATTTTAAAATTTAACAGATTAATATTAGCTGCCATGTTTTTGTTTGGTGATGGAACTGCTCCTTTCAATTTTTGTTGCATACTCCTTTCCAAGAGTTGCCTTTTTTTTCCTTCCAGGTCCTGCAACATTTGTTATCTATCTTTTGGGCAAACACATTTATTTGAAAACCAATTTGCTGCCAGAAGATTACAGACAAAAGTCTGAATGTTGAGCACTGCACTTTTGCAGGGCAACAGACAATTAACTCTAGCCCTTTTGAAGGTTATTCACAGCTGTCATTTACCAATAGCTCAAGGAGTTCGTTAGTAAAAGCTATTTGTTCAGTTTAGTGTTTTCTAGGTAAATCACATTTTGGCTTGGTGTAGTATGTTAGCAAACTGAAGTGAAATAGAAGAGTTTTTAAACTTGTTCAGGCCATGGCAACAAGCTTGCTCAAAAATAAAAAATTCTGCCCCTCCCTCATCAAGAGGCAAAGCTCTAGTGACTGAAAATTGCCAGTAAACAAAACTTGAGCTAATTGCCACTAACTTCTGCCTGTCCATAGCACACACACACAAAAGGACAATTAGGAGATGAGGAATTGCTGCCAGAACATCTGCCTTGCCCACACAAACCTTCAGTTGACCTTCCCCAGAGGAAGGAGAAAGGGAGGGACAGGATGGCTTTGCAAAAGGCAGATCAGGCATGCATAAGTAATAGCTGTGTTTTTGGTTTTTTTGCAAGATTAACGCCCATAGACAATATTTTCCTAAATCAGCTGATTTCAAAATATGATCTGGGGATCCTTGGTTAGGTTTACAGAGAACTCTTCAGGGGGTCCATGAAGTTAAAAAAAAAATTAATTGCTCAGTTAAAATTTCTGATATTGACAATGACCTACACAGTGACCTATTGGCATTTAACCTACATAAAACAAACATCTTTCGGAATCATTGATCATTTTTTAAGAATGTAAAGAGGACTTGAGAGAAAAATGTTTGAGAACTATTGCACTAGATAAAGGCTGTTGCCATCATTTTTTTGCCTTTTCTGCTATACCTTAGAAAAACTGTTTCAAATGCTCCTGGCTGCATTCGGTTGAACTTTAAAAAAAGTATTTTTATTATTTGCCCCAAATCTCTCATGGAACTCCAAATTGTCATGCTATGCGGAAATAACTTTCAGAGGCAGGAGGAAGAACTGCAGTTTAGGCAGCCATCATGCAAAATGGTAAACTCAGAGAAGAAAAAGAGCCTTGGGAAGTCTTGGAATTCTCTCATTTTCTGGGAAGTAAAAGTAAAGGTGGGGAGCAATCAGTGGTGAAATCCAAATTTCTTTACTATTGATTCTGTGGTGGGCATGGTGTGGCTTGGTGGGCCTGGTAGGGGAAGGATACTGCAAAATCATCATTGCCACCCCACTGTGGGGTATTTGCTGGTTCTCCGAACTGCTCAAAATTTCCACTACCGGTTCTCCAGAACAAGTCAGAACCTGCTGGATTTCATCCCCGGGAGAAATTCTTTCAGAATCACAAGACTGATGGCAGCTCTTTGAGAAAGAGCAAAGAAGCAGAAGCTGTGAATACGAACATTAAATTTCTTCTAAGGATATAGTAAAAGAATCTCACCTGTTGTTTGCCATACCCCCTTCCTCAGTCTCTACCTCGCCAGCATCCAAGTGGCTCTCTCAGCCTTGCTTTACCTCACCTTTAAAGAGATCAGCCTTCGGTTCAAATGCAGCCAATTGTTGCTCACCTGTTAAGCTGTACAGTCAGCTGTTTCGGTGCGCAGCCAGAGGGAGGCAGGAAAGAAGGTAGGGATACAACTCTGTTTTCCCTTGTGCCACCCAACCCTCAAGTTTCTGAAAGTGTAGACCTGCAACTTCCCCAAATTTCATTCCCATGGGAGTCATGTGTCCCAGTATTCTGTAGGTTAGCCTTTTTAAATGATGTTGCTTCAGTAACTGTTTCCTTGTATCTTTTGCCCAACTGAAAATCACAAACACAGGCTCTGAACTGGCCAACTCCTTCCCGTCTGCTGCCCACATTCCCTTACACTAAACAATGCTTATTTGAGATTATATTATTAAAGTAAGACTGGATTCATACTTCTGAACAATCTCAAGGAAATTACGTAGTGTCCCAATTTCATCTCTACATCCCTCCTCTGAAAAATAGATTGGAAGAAGCAGAGGGCCCAAATCCACCTTAGTCAGTTTCTATAATTGATTCTGGATTAGAATCCGATTCCCCGGGACTGACTTAATACCGGAACATTACACAATGCTGGTTTCACAGAAACAAGAAGAGTTTCTAAATATATAAACTAAATGCATTCAGATATATTCATTATTTAAAATCTAGTCCAACCTGATTCCTCATTGATGCTTATTCCTAGTGTAGTTAGTGATGCAAGAGTAAAAATAAAAATATGTCCTCTTATGCTGAAGTGTAGCCTTGGGGATGGAAACTCCAATGGAAAATGATGCCTCACATGCCGCCAAATATTTAATACACATTGCTCAATAACACTGAACTAGACCGTTTTCTGGTACTGAGAAGAATGCCTATATTTCATAAGGGCATGAAAAGGAAAATAAAAGTTATTCTGAGGCTGTATTATGCAGAAAATTTCAGCAAAGAATCTTTATTTGAAACAGATTCTGGCTATGAAATTTAAGAAATTTAAGACGTATTTCCTGTTCAGTACATAGAAAGTTCCAGCTGCTAGAAAAACTATTCAGTACCTTGTATACTTTTTTTTCCCTTCAGGTTTATGATATAGTTTCAAAAAAAGATAGATTTTTTTCAGCTCTTAAAAGGCAGTTGAAAATGTTATATGAACCAATTAATTTGCAACTGAGATTGTGTATTATCAGTGTTTCACAGGACAATAAATTACTCAATAGTAGATTTGGAACTATTTTAAAACAATTGTTATGGCTGAAAAGTAGCATGTGCCAAATCCAGTGTCCTCTTCTATACACCCGATTAGTAATGCAGAAGGAATTTGTATATTACAAAATATGCATTACTAAGGATATTTTTTTTCTTTTTGCCTCATGAGTTTTA
Source organism: Sibynophis collaris (assembly GCA_036250565.1). NCBI lineage: Eukaryota > Metazoa > Chordata > Lepidosauria > Squamata > Sibynophiidae > Sibynophis > Sibynophis collaris. Next base: position 15,955 of record JANHFK010007166.1, read on the forward strand.
CAAAAAATAGACAGGAATCCTTTGGAGGAGGCATGATTAAATCCTTCCAGATGGTTTAAACTCCAACCCCCTTACATAGATACGCTTCTTTTCATAATGTTTCCCTTTATCTTTTAGTAACAAGTAAAAAGTTGTGGTCTAACTATCGTAGTGCAGCATCCCTACTTCTCATCACCTGACCCTATCAGATTACAATGGTACTTCAGTATATGACTGCTTCAAAACTCATCAAATTTGGTACTCAGTGCATTTTGATGCAAAAATGTTATCCGAGACTTATTGTTTGTTTGGTACTCAACACATGGCGATAGGAAAAGGGGGATAGCTGGGAAGAATGGACAGGAAGTTGACCATGCTGGGAAGGTCGCTGACAAAGTCCAGTTGCCTTTTCAAAAAGCACCTTCAAAAAGCATCCACCATGACCTGGATGATTGAGAATCTCCATAGACAATCAGAGAGCCAAGGTGCACCCCAGAATGAGGGCAGATTACAAAATGACTTGGCATTCACAAGCAGTAACCAAAGCCCAACATTACCAAGGATTTGGTCACCTGATACCAGTGGTAAGTATTGATGGTTGGATATTGAGATCACTCTCACAGTGTTCCCACCATCTGTGAGAGTGGCCTACCTTCTGTTTCTCACCATAGCTACCCCTACCCATCACAACCTGCCTGCTCTCTTTCCTTACCAATTCTCACCCCCAGTTCCTGCATTCAGGTCAGAACAATGATATCCTTTCTTAATCACCATCTGTCACACAAACACAAAACATTTATACTCCCAAACTGTAGCCTCCCAGCCCTTCCAGCCATCCCAATCCTCCCCCCTCCTTTCTAGGTGGTAAAGCAATTACATACCCAGACAAAGTGTAATCTGGGAAGATCTCCTAGCAGAGAGGCCCCAACAGAGAGACACTCACATCCCAGTCCACTGAATAAGTTAGGATTTTTAGAGGCCTCTGAAATACAATACAGTGACCTCCAACAGAAATGGCTGCTTGCCATCTTGGGAGGTAATTAAAAAATACTTTGTTGGGCAAATTGAGTACTCATTAGAACAGAAAGATAGAATAGAAATCAAATCAGTAATTAAAGTTACATTTTTGATGGGACATGAAGTAAATAATTTAGTCTCACTATCCCCTGCAGCCTCTCCTGGACATTATCTCCTGGACATTATGAGAATCCTCAAGAGAAAAAAAAACTACTTTGAAGGATGTTCTATCTTGCAGATTTATAGTTGTAGAATTTTTTTTATCACACTGTAACTAGCTAAAATTAATCATGATCTGGTCCTTCAGTTTAATTTGTTTTAATAAATTAATCTCAAATCAGACATAATGATGACTTCATCACCAAGGATATTCAATTTTTAAAACTCTTGAGCAAATATAAAGATTAGTAAACAATATGTTGATATTCAATCATAAAAGAAGCCAAGAATACAACTGAGATGTCTACCAGCAAGAGAAGTATGAATACAAATGGCAGTATAACATAGTCATGTTCAAAAGGAGTATGTTTGTGGATGAATCCTGACAAAAACAAAATTGTAGAAGCCAGAGGACAGGGAGCATATGAAGAATCTGAAGAGACAGAGTAAAAGAGAAGAATCATTTTGGAGAGAATATGGATGTAGAAAAGAAAAACATATTTGAAAGTTAATCTAAATTTCATCAACTTCTTATTCAGAAAATATTAGATCATGAGCAGGAAGAGAATTAAGCTACATGTGGAAAATGAAAACAGTGAAGACACAAGCATTATAATAACTACCAAGACCCTCCAGTCTTGCATAGTTCTTTGCTGCTTTCCATATCCAAAGCAAAATGTTATATAAAATACACATTTATGTTGAAAGAGCTGCAATTCTGCCTGTCCCCAATGGAGAATGTACTTGTACTTAGCAAAAAAATATAATTTCATTTTAGTTAAGACAAAAATTACTCATATTAATAATTGTTAGATTTTAAACAAATATTTCCAATACAGTTCATGATAATTTATTCAAAAAGCAAGAGAAAATACAACAGTTGGATGTTGTCATGCAACACATCAGACAAAGAAATATGATTAGGATTGTTGTACTAGTTACAGGATAGAGTTTAGTCTATACAAAAAGAGGTTATACAAAGAAAATAAATATTTTGAATTCTTTTCCAGAAAATTATATATTTTACATTTGATATGCTTTAAAAGGACATTGAAGTATTATTTAGAATTCACAAAAGAACCACTTCTTTTAAATTTACTAAGCAAAACACAATTTCACAGTTTTACTACAGATTTCTATGGAGTATGCTGATCTTTTATTCAATTAATAAAACATTGGTTTGGTAAACATTTGTGAGCAGCTAGTAATTTTTCATTTTTTACCTGGAGTGCACAAATTATTTAAAAGAGGGCAAGTTTGGCACTTTTATACTGATGTCACCAATATTAATATTTCTTGGGATCTCAGGAAGATTCATATTCTTTACAGCTGACACAGCCCGGGCTGGGGCTCCTGCTAAACCAGCCTGCATACAGAAGAAAAAAATACCACTAAGATGACATTCATTACAATTTACAGTGAAGCATTACAATAAATCATAAAGACATGAATATTAAATATTAGAAAAACCAGGTGATACTTTGGATTGGAATGAAATGGAAAATTCTAAAATATTCATCTGGAAAGGGGAAGTGGAAGCAGTTCACACAAAATCTAAAATATGGTTAATATGTGCAATGGCAACAATGAAAAATTAACATGTTGTCTGTAAAATAATCAGTTTGAGGTTAATTAACATTAAAGCTCATGCTAGCTTTGATTTTTACTGTTTCTAGGTATTGCACCGTATACAGTAAATAGCTTGGGCCAGTTTTCTGATCCTTGCAAATGGTAAACTTGGCAATTACTACAATATTGACAATTGGCATTTACTATACAATAGTAAACTGACAATTACTTAGTTCTTACAGGATCTGTTTCATTTCAAATAGATAAGGTTTTTTTACATCATTAGATTTTAATTAAATTCTCAACAATATACAAAAATAAACTTTTCACATGATTTTAACCTGTTAGGTGTTTAGCTTCAAAGTTCAAAAAACCACTAGTTTGATCTAAATCTGTTCTAATTATGTTTAGAAATATGAATGCTAAACCATGGGAAAGTCCCTTCCCCTCACATATGGTGCTGTCCTTTCCAAACTGCAGATATGTACAGGAAATTATTCTTGAACAAAAACTTGCTAGAACCACAATCAAAATTCAGGTCATTTTTTCCCATGCAGGAAAAAAATTAAAATTATTCTCTACATAGAGTACAATTAATTTTGAAGGATGTTGTTTCAATTCAAATTTATTTTATTATTTCACCTAATACTTAAGCTTTAAGCCATTGTATTAATGTAAGTGGTAATATAAAAATAATAGTGGGGTGGACAATGTATAAAGCTGTCTTGTATATTGTTATCAGAGTTCCTCAAATGTTTTGTATTTGCAAGAGAACACTTCAAAATTGAATACCTACTAAAACAAAAGAATGAAGCTTTTCAAACATGTTTAACCATTTGAAATACCATCTGATTATAGCTGTATATATATTTACAATATTGAGATAATTAGAAGGAATTTTTAATATTGAGCCATTACATTCCCTAGACTAAGTTATATGAATAGCAAAGTACTCACAATTCATGTCTTCTACAACATTAAGCCTTTCTATATTTGCCAGGAATTTTGATATCCAGACACAGAAAATCTTGCTTAGATCCCAAAAGCAGCTTATTTAGAGCTTTCTAGAAGAAAGCACTACTGTTTTTTGTCTGGGATTAACACTTGCTAATATATTTCAGTGCCATTATTTTTAAAAATGTTCCCTGAGAAAATTTTTAATTTACCATGTCTGTATATCACACTTGCATGAGACTTCTATCTCTCTATCTCTCTATCTGATTATTTTATTTTATAGTATTCATTTATTTTAAATATAAGTAATCTAAATTTATTTTAGACCCTATTCATAATTTCATAAAGAAAAAAAATGAAATGCTAACTGATCATAACGTTAACCATGTCTGTGTGAACATAAGACACACCAAGTTCACATAAATATTCCTAGGATTTGGGCCATTAATTCAGAATTTTTCATTAGCTGCCATTAATTTTTTCCCCCGAAAGTTCAATTTGGTCTAGAACATTTAATCATAACAGTATTTGCAAAATTCATAAAAGGATTATTGAGTAATATGTTTAAGTAGAGGTTAACACATTATTGTGTAGAAAATATAATTGCCTTTTTCCAAGAAAATGCAATCTCTGCTTTTTCAACAGCTGGAACTTCCAAGTCCCAATCTTGTATTTTTGCAAGCAAGAGAAAAGCTCACCAGTGTCAAGCATACAAATATTTCCCTTTAATATCCATCCCATTTTTTATAGTTTTAGTAGACCTAAAACAATTTGATATTCCTTGACAGTGCAAAATAACATTGTTTTATAATTATTCTTTAAACATATTGTTTCTCTTGGTGGGATTCCAAATACCAGAGAGCTATTTTATTTATTTATTTTTTTTAAAGGAAAATGGTTTACACTCATTCTGGCACATACTTTCTTTAAGCAAGGAAAATAATCTATGTGTGCATCTATATCTACTTAAATAAAGCATATTTAGAAATACTTCGTATGAACTAGGATTCCTGTCAGCTATTAAAGATATTGATAAACAACGTTTAATAGGATTTCCATGGCAAGAATTCAGTAGATGTATCTATGTATTACTATAAATGGGGAAACAACTTAAATTGTAGTTCACTGAACTAACAGCTGCCTTTCATCCACCACCACAATTTAAAGTACGAACTAAAAATCACACTATACTTCTAAGACATAGTGAACTGTTCTGGAGTTATAATTAAGGTAAGCAAAAAAATCAACCAATGATGCATAGCTATAGGCAATTGTGCCACACATGCATTTCTTTTCATGGGCCCATCCAATTAATATGGAAGGAAGTAAAAGAGATGAGGAATATAACATTAAAAAAATCCAATCTTCTTCCATCACCCAGCTCATGATTACCGACTCCCTTTCTAGCTAACTTCTATTTTGAGAGCTGGAAAGAAAGACAAAAAGTTACAGCAATTGACAAAGGGAATCAACATTCCTCATCTTAGCAGTTATTCTTGAATGCATCAATTAGTCATTTTCTTACGTATATTAGAAAAGTTATAAAATATCCCATGGAGTTTCACAAATTACATCATAAACAAGTTGCTGATGGGCACATTTGTGTAGTTCTAATTACCCAGTAAGTAAAAACCAATCTGAATCTTAAACCTAAGGTATTGCTCATGATCTCATAATGAGCACAAATGTTCCAGCATGCCCACATGGTATTAGAAATACAGTGTGAATTTATATATAGCTAAAATTACAACTAATCAAACAACATTTGCCCAGCTGCTTTGTAATCTCAATTTAAATAACCATATAAGTTTGATATGTACTTCAAAATTCAATGGTCACTGAAAGACACAGGGTTGATTCCATAACAATATCCCCAGTAAGGGCATGGACAAGGGGTGACTGATTTCCTTTCCTGTTCTTTGAAAACATTCACAGAAGGTAGCTTCTTAGTTTTGGCAAGATCTTTCCATTTTTTAAGATAATCAATCATCAACATGATCTCTAACCCAATCAAACAACAAGATTCCCCCAGTCTTCAAAGGAGTTTCTTTTCAGAGCTTTAAGAGTTGCTTATGAAAGGATGGCTGAGAAAGTCACCTCTTGTCTCTCCGACTTTCACTGACATTTGTCTGAATCAAACCTATAACAGGTTGCCTTCAGTGATGCTTGTAATTACAAATTACAGACTGAACACTCTTAACATGTTAAAAAGGCAGAGATGATAATAATACATTTAACCCAGCTAACACAAGTGGGAAAGTTATAGTCTTTCTAACAAAAATTGACATTTAGCAATGCAAAGCATATTTTGGATTCTTTTCAGGACACTATTTAGTAATATGGAAGTTGTATATTGTATTTCTTTTTTATACAGCACATTACATTGACAGATAAGTGCTTAGCTTTATTGTTTGCTTAAATCATAATTATCCTCCAAATGACATTGTAAACTCTATTCCAAGCTTTTTTACTACAAGATAAATGGATAGATCAATCTCCCAAGTGTTTGTGCTTGTTATAAAAGGCAGATCCTTTTATATGCACTATTTTTTAATTCATTCCTTCAACATATTTTATAGTAGATATTACAACTGTTCGTGATTTCTATCAACCCTTCTTCCCAGAACAAGTATGATTCAAAGCAGCAGGGTTATGAATAAGATGGAAGGATGCAGTACAGAATATAAAAGTATGATCATGTTCTCTTCTCATGACGTTAAATAAATGAACAGAATTAGAGGAAAAAACAAAATGAAGTCTGCAAGTATATCAAAATGCCAAACAGATAGAAGACTTACACATACTCTTAGAAATTTCAAGCACTTGAATCACAGCGATAGTAATGGATGGACATGAATTTTTTAAAAATTTTGATTTATCTCCTTTTAAGTTGCCAGACCCAAAAATAAAAACAGAATGCATATAAGCAAAAAATAAAAGAGCAATATTACATAAAAATAAAGAAAGAACCCTTATCTTGAAGAATATATTTATAGAATAGAAAATAGACTGTTTGGAATACTCTTAACTAGATTTTATTTATCGGGAGGATCTAAAACTGTATTTTAATTTTGGCCACTTTTAGCATGAACATGGGATATTGTCAAGCATGCAAATTTTAACTGAAAACAGATACCTAGTTATCTGATTTTAGGAGAAAATTCTACAGAAAGTTTAGCTATTAAATGATGTATAACATTTTCCTATAAAGAGTGATACAAACAAATATACTGTTTTAGGATTTTATATGCTATTGATTAAGATTTTATCTGACACGTAGCATAGACTGAGCTTTAAATGCTTTCTTATTTCAGTATTGTATCATTTGCTAGCAAATGTGATAAAACTTCCTCAGGAACATTAACCAGCCAGACCTTACGGTACATAAAAACAGTCTTTAAACCACAGTTGCTACTATGGCTGTCTAGTTAGAGACATATAATTATTACTGGAGCTATCTAATTGGGTACACTTGTAACGCAGCATAGAAGCGTTACATAGGAGCAGACAGTAAGAGGGCTCGGAGGATGCTAATTGCATTTTGTCACACTATTGGTAATGGCTTAAAAATATAAAATTCACTTCAAAGCCTTTACCTACTATAAACTCCCTACCACTACTGTGCAGTGTTAAAAATTGGGAGAAAAAATTACCAATAACCTTAACATAGAACATCTTGTGAAAAATGAGGATTTTAGCTTTTAAAAATTCTGATTCTCCACATATTTTTTTTACTATAATCCAATGCTTCTCTTAGGGGGATCCCCTGGAAAAGGGGTGATGATGATAGGGATAGGGAAAATGGAGAAAAAAGATGTTCATTCATAGAATGAATTTAGGTGTCTTTCATTTGAACAAGGGGTCTATTATATTCAACTCTTCAAAAATATTTATGTCTAACAACTGATTAATATTACAATATAAAACCTAACGTGCAGAGTTTGTACTACTGCATTGTCAGTAAGGATTAAAAATGGCAACAGTACTGAATAAATATTAAAGAATCGATGGTGACTAACATTTGATAAACTTCCACAATTTCACCCTTCTGGAGTATAAATTTTCAATGGCTGGTCTTGGTTTTAAGTGTTATATCAAAGGTATTAATTATAGTAAAGGATAGCAAAAGCTTCTGTTCATCATCCAGAATTTGAAATCAGCTTAAAATCTTATTTTCACATCTTCATTTTTTAAAAAAAGAACATATATAGTCTAACAGATATTAATCTAATTATAGACATAATATATAATTATGGTTAAGACAGATGCTTGGATACTCTAGAAAGAAACAAAAGGCATGGGAGAATAGAATGGACATGGTAGCATTCTGATTTCTGACTAGCTGATTATAACCAAACAATTGGGAACACCATATCTATATCAAATAAATTAATTTGCTAATGATGTGGGCATAAAATTATAAAATTACATTTTAAAGATAGAAATTCCAAAGCTGAACACTAATGAAAGGAGAAAATAAAAGTAAAAATATATGAAGTTAATGACAATCTATTAAATACACTACAGCAATAAAAGATGAAGGAAACCAGCACAAAAAGTGGGCTACGAAGACTAATATGGGTTTATCAACACATAATTTTTGAGTCTGGCCTAATTTATCAATTGCCTTTGACATCATTTTGCTTTCCCTTATTTTAAAGCAGCACATTTTTTTCTGAAAATTAGCAATACCTGTATCTACCTGTCCTGTCTGGGAGACTGAAAGATAAAGGTCTGTAAAGAGAAGAATGGAAAGAACTAGAAAAGATCAGGTGGTTTGAAAAAATGAGGACTGACTTAAAACGACCAAATTCACACCCAGCTGAAGACTACAGAAAAAACACAAGAATACCAATTCTTCCAGGGAACACCTTCCATGTCACTGATAGTGCCTGACACTCATCCCAAATTTTCCCTTTTACCAAAGCCTAAAGCTTTATTAATTTGGCGTATTTTTCTTTTGCAGAAAGGGTATCAAAAATGGACAAGTAAATTTGCTCGTCTTGTAAGAGAAGCAAAAGATACTTCTATTTTACCACTTCAGTTGATCTACGTTGGGGAAGCAGGACCTTTGTTTCTTTGTAAACAGTTGTCTACCCATTTATTTTAAAACAAGGCCACTCCCTTTGAAGAAAATTATCCAGGATCATTAGCTAGATTATGAAGTGAAGCCCAGCTGCCTAAAAGTGCAGCAAAACTGACACTGCTATTGAATGTATTTGAAAAAATGGTATTTGAGTATCAACTGGAAATAATAGGGTCATGGCTTAGTTTCAAAGACCCACATGCAGTATTTTGTGCATTCATCAGGGCCCAACACGATCCCAAAAAGTCATTCCACTTACACTTCAGGATAGTATATAGTGCAGTTGTGGGATGAGGAAGGAATTAGTAACATGCACACATAGTGTGCAAGCAGAAGTATTTTGATCAAACACCAAAGATTAAGATTGGGAGATGGCATGAAAGCAACAGTATCTTCTCCAGTGTAAATACCAAGGAGGTTTTAAAGGGTTTCGTTAGTTCATTCAGAGATTATATTGCCTTTTTTCATTATTGATTTATTTTGCTCTGTAATAAGCACTGCTAGATAGTAAAAGTAGTGAAGTACTATTCCATTAGTACTTTGTTAAATACCTGTCAAGTTTAATTTGCATATACAGAAAACAATTAATCATTCAGTGAGGCAACAGAAATTAAGATTAACCTGACCACTACACTGAAACACTTCATTATTTAAAATTCAGGAACAGGTTAATCCCTTAAAATATAATTTAATAAATAGGAACATATTTATAGTTTACTAAAACTGCACTTTAAAAAAGAATAAAGAGCTCATTTATCTCTTAAACCACACAAAGAAATTACTGTATATTTAGACAAGTCTGATTCCAATTTTATTATACCTTTATTAAGTTTTTTCCCCACCATATAACCTCATAGTATAGGTATGCAAATTTCTGTGCTTCTCAGTCAGTGCTGCACAGCTCTTTAGCTAGAAAATAGCTTAAATAAAAATAATGAAAAAAATGCAACCAAATGTTGAATAGAGATTTTATGAATTTTCAAAATAATTTACTTGAAAATAGTTTTATCAATTGGGATACTTTTTTTATATGTAGCATGTATGATATATATTTTAATTATAAAGAGATAGAAAATACTGTACATAAACCTATTTATATATCACAATATTTATGTATCTGTTTCTATATCACAAATTTACCCAAAAGGAAGACAACCCTTGGTCAATCTAATTAAAATTAATCCTCGAGACTGTCTACCTTCCTACTGCCCCATTAAATATTTACATATAACACATATTTGCATGTGCTTCTCTCTCTCTCAGTATATAAAATTGATAATTACCTGCATATGCATACATGTGCATGTTTTCTGTCTCACACACAACACATGCCCTTCTTTCTTTCTAGCAGAAATAGCAAATAAAGTAGCAGAAACGCAAATGGAAGAAAGGGCAAGAGAAAGCAATGAAAAGTAGCTGAACCAAGGAAAGACAGAAAAACACTACTGACAGAAAACTCAACTGATATTTTGCACTGTGCTCAGCAAGCACAAATCTTGTGTGTGCTTATTCTGTAGGGAGTAAAACTCTAACCAATGACATTTAGTCTCAAACAGGAAAACTTAGGACTCTTTTTAATCAGTATAAAATCCAGTAACACTCTATTTCTTTTTAGTAGCCTCCACAGCAAACTGTAATAATGCCACAATCATGATTTACACACGGTGACATCCGATAAATTGTACAATCATCCTTGATGTCATGCAACATTTGCATGATGGCATCATATTCGTTTTGTCATTTATCTCCTCCTCCCAGCCACCCACATTTTTGCACAAGACATGGGAAAGTATGCCAGTTGTCTCACCTTCTTGTTGCCCTCCACTAGAGATGAGTTGCTATCGCAATATAAAAGATAGGAAGCATTCAAACCATCCATTATGCCTGCCTTACCAAGAGTGAGGAAAGGATAAAAATGTCCCAAGTCCACAATTTAGAAAGTAGCTTGCCTAAAGCTGACCTTGACAACAGTAGGTAACTGACACTGCAGATGGAAAACGTTCATGGACTCTGCATTTTTCTGAAGAGAGGCAAAAGCAGTAGATACCAGCTTTTCTCAATTTTCTGTCTCTATTCTAGCAATTCCCTTGGATTATTTGCATATCGCTGCCTACAGTTTCTTCCTTTTGGGTAAATATGGTATAAAATTAGATCAAATTAGAAAATAAAGGCTTGACCAAAGGTGTTTTTTGTCATTGAAACTAAGATCTCTGCAATCTTGACAGGTTTTCTTTTGCAAGCAAATAGCCATGAGAGGGCAGGAAGAGGAACGTAGTTCTGGGGCAGGTGGAAAGCTTCTCTCCACAGGCTGCTAAAGAGTAAAAAAAGTTACTGAGAGGCAAAAGAATAAAAAAAATATTTAATGTTTCATTTAATTTGGTATAAGGCATTTGTGATGTTATTTATAGTTCTTTTTATATCTCCGTTTTGTGGAAAGAAAATCAGTAGTTTTGATTATTATTTAACAAACATTTTTAATTAATTCCAGATATATTACACTACTCTTTTTTTTAAAAGCAAAAGTAATGCTATGATAACATGACACTTATCATATTTTAGAATTAGCTAAGATTCTCAATTGTGTGTTCAATTTTTTTAGGGGCACATGCTCATCTCATTAACACTTTTACGTTTTTATTTGCAACCAATATACCCTCTAAATAGGGTTTCCTCAATTTTTTTTGTTCTGAAGGCTTATCTGGAATGTGGGGAACATATTATGGGCACTTTCAAAAATGACCTGTCAAAACTTTTTCAGACTTGGCTTTAAGATGTAGACTTCAATTCCCAGAATTCCCCAATTAGTTCTAGCTGGGGAATTGTGGAAATTGAAGTCCACAGATCTTAAAGTTACCAATTTGAAAAACACTGGTCTGAACTATTCTAACACAACATTTAGCAGAAGTTAAAATATTTTAGGTTGCTCTTTTCCATACTTTCTAGCTTCTGATTATTAATCAAAACATACTTCCAAACAAACAAAATGGTTGGTGTTTTATAACATGCTTCTCATTTATTCTTTCAATTAAGTGTATCTAAAAACATTAATATCAAATTGTGTACAGCACAACAAAAATGTGATACATAACAAAAAATGTATCTACAAGTACACTAGTACGTAAATTATGGTTAACACCATTTTAAACAAGCTTTAAGAGTCAGAAGCCTTGACTGAAGGAAGCTCAGAAATATTTCTATAAATAAATGCAAATGGGAATCTGATAGAAGAAAAATGAAATGTTCAGCTATTTAAGCACTCAACAAAGGCTTTATCATGCCACATTCTAAATACTAATTTGTAACAATCAAAATAGCAAAGTATTACAAGTAGATAACTATTTTGGATCATGCAACTGTATGATCATGCTCCAACTGGCTTTACCACCTTTTATTCTTACCTCAGATTTTTCCAGTTTATTTTGAGCATCAATTTGGGTGACTATTTCATTCATGTTGGTCTCCAAAACCATTCCGCCCATCACCATTTCAGCCAGGATATTATGAACCTAAAACAAAGGTTACACAGATTATATCAATCCATCACTAATGCAGTTGTATTTTATTATGCTTTTCTAAAGTATACTTATCTTAACATAAATCAACTTTTCTAATATAACATTTGTAATAAATCAAATATATGTTCCTTTCATGTGAAGTACAAATGCAGTGTATCACCAAGAATATTCAGATTCATGTCCAAACTCTGCTATGAAAAATCATTGGATGACTTTGGGGTAGCCACCTGAAATCAACCTAACCTACCTCATTGATTGCTGATGTGAGTGATAGGGGGAGTAGAGAAGTATTATACATACCTCTTTGAATTCCTAGAAGAAAAATGGAATATAAATCTAAAGAAAATAATTTTGTTGAAATCTTAACTTCTGATTGCTACATCAACTAAAATGGATTTTAAAAAAAATATATATTCAAATTTTATCAAGTTTTCACACCATGTGTCAGACAGTTGACCACCACAGGCAAAATAAAACCAGGGATACTGAAACCAACTTTTTAAAAAAATTTATGCAATTCAAAGAACATTTGTATATGGTACATAAAAACCATATAGTACAAACCACTGTCTTGGAATATTGTATGACCAATTCATCACTTTATTTTTACTTCATTTGCTTTTAAAGTTTTCTTTTATGGATAATGTTGCCTCAGTTATGATTTCACGGAGTTATTAAGATAATACTGAAAATATGTTTGCCTTGATAAAAGTTATTCATGAAAGAAGGCAGGGATGACATCTAGGAGTATAATGATAAATATGTAACAAATGCCTCTGCCACTGCCATGCTGTCACCAAGCAGCTGATAGGTGTACTAGATGTCTCAGCTCAGTTCTACTATCAAGCAATTCACAAAATTCCTGAAAATTTAACAATCAGCTCTCACAAGCAGGTACAAGCTGACACCAGAATAATACTATTTCTCCCTCAATGACTAAACTAATCTGTCCCAATCGGGGTGATTTTTTGACATGAGGACATTCCAGAATTCCCCAACAAATCAAAGCACTACTAAAAATTAATGGAATTAAAATCCATATATTGGGAGAGTACAAAGGTTATGAAAGCCTATGCTGAGTTAACAGAAAAGGTCTGTAGGATAGGTATAGAGTTTTACTTATATAATCCACTTGGACAGTTAAATTATAGCTGAGTGTATACATTTCAATATAAAATTAGGTATTCTTCACTCCTGCCTTTACCACAACATTCTAGTTAGTTGAAAACAGAGATAGCAACATACTATTCCAAATATAGTACTCTATGTGGAAGAACAATCATTGTTTTTAGTTATTTTACAGCAATAGTTTTCTGAATCTTTAACTTAGAACACAATATTCAAGAGGCTGATTTCAAATAAAGCATGCAAGGATTCCATTCTTAATAATTAGAATGTACTGCAGGCAATCATTTTATACTTCTTTACAAAGAAATTCTACAGATAAGCTTTAGAATGCCACAAATGTTATTTAATGTTTTGGTAAACTAAAAATTACTATCATATCTATAATTGAAATTTGAAAAAAAGATATCTGACAGAAGCAGAAACATCTGGCAGAAACAAATGTTTCTTGCCAGAATATTATGACTTTATGTTACAGCATCTCACCACTGTACCTTATCCACATGGAAAATTAAATCCAGTTCACAGACATTCTCAAAACACTTGTCTAAAGTTTCTACAAAAACCTGTAATGAAAAAAAAAAACAAAGGGTCAAAGGTGAAGAGCAACTCAACCGCAACATTATGAACAAACATGGAAACGAAGTACTTTTTACTATAAAGAATTCAGGAAGTCAAATATATCTATATGCCTTGTCTCTTGGAAGATCTCAGAAACATTACAGGTAGTCCTTGCTTACTAACTGCAATTCAGACTGGCAGTTTTGTTGCTAAGCGACAAGGTTGTAAACTGAAAAAAATCACGACCTCACCAACTTATGACAGTCCTGGTAGCGGTTAAGCATGACGTCATGTGATCATCACTTGCAACACCCTGCTGACTTTCCCATTGACTTTGTTTGTCAGAAGCCTGTGGTAAAGCTTGTAAACAGCAATCATGTGATCGTGAGACACTGTGATTGTCATAATTATACACAAGTTGCTAAGTGACTGAATTGAGATCACATGACAGCGGATGCTGTGATGGCCACAACTTCAAGGATTCGTCATAAGCCCTCCTTTTAGCACTGTCTTAACTTCGAACAGTTGCTGCATGCATGGTCATTAAGTAAGGACTACCAGTAAAGAGATCAAATTTCATTAACATAATGGTCTAGCACTTACATAGAAATGTAAGTTCCTATATTGTATGGTAATTCCTATTTTGACAATGCAGAAGAGCTAAATAATTGTCAAAAAGATAATTTTTAGTTTACTACTTGTCCCTGAAAACAGGATGCATGGAGACCGAAACTGGGGCATGTGGAGGCAGCAATAGGTGGCAGCGCTGATGGGCAGCAAATGTGCCGATTGGCGATTCCCACAGCCTGGAACAGCTGATCGGTATTCCAGGAGGCAGATCCAACCACCAATCAGCTGCTTGTGCTAAGTCAGGCTGTGCAGAAGCTGACCAAGCTGTTTGTTGCAAGGATGTAAATTGCTGGGAGGCAGAGGATGAGGCAGATTTTTCTTGTTTTCCTCCCCAAAAGCTAGGTGCATCTTATACTTCGGAACGTCTATACTCCAAAAAATACTGTATATGCTAGACAGTTTGGCCTTGTTCAGTTTAACTATAGTTTGAGTATAGCCACAGCTTTCTTATGCATTCTAAAACAGAAATGAAGGTTTGCAAATTCTTTTTTATAGTATTAGAGGATTGGAAAAACTTTAACTTTACCTCATTTTCATGATAAAACAGCCTATTCATCAATCAATATTTTAAAAACCAGCTTACAATGTTCATTGTCTGTTGTCATGATTTCTTCAGATGAATCCTTGTCAGAAAATGAGAAGTACAATGTCAAGCGCAGCTTGTTTGTCAAAGACTTCAGACTTGGCCTCGAATTTTAGGTTTGTAACCAACACCTTGACCATGCTTGACACTTCTCAATCCTCAATCCCTTAATGAAACAAATATTTTTGCCAGATGGGAAAGCAAATTCAGAATTGGGGAAAGATAGACATTTCTTCTAATGGAATATATAGAACCCTATTGAGTTTAGAATAGTATTTCTGCAATTAAGTCCTTAAAAAATATATAGTTGCTGAGAATAAACTTTATTTGTAGCATTATGTTCCTGTCTCCAATTCCTATTTCCTTCGCTCACCTCAAGATTATTCACTTATATCAACATCTCTCATTTTGTTTGCTGGACTTGAGCCCCCTTGTGGATTTTTGACTACTTATGTTTTTTGATTATTTATGTCATCATGTACGAACTTTATTTATCAAACTGTGCAGTCAGGTTTCCACTATGTATAAAGACACATGTTTGTTAATAGAATAGAATAGAATAAAATTCTTTATTGGCCAAGTGTGATTGGACACACAAGAAA
>JANHFK010007166.1:32474-42830 GCA_036250565.1 Sibynophis collaris
AATAGAATAGAATAGAATAGAATAGAATAGAATAGAATTCTTTATTGGCCAGGTGTGATTGGACACACAAGAAATTTATCTTGGTGCATATGCTCTCAGTGTACATAAAAGAAAAGATACTGGAATAAGTACTAGAAAAAAGTATCCTACTTGCGATACATACAACATATTAAAATTTTAATTTTAGTATATGGTAGCTCTTTTAATTAGAAATCTGAGAAATGTAAGTATCACACTGGCATAAATCTCTAATTTTGCTGTAATAATATCATGCTTTCTGTTGCTTGTTAAACTCAAATAGCAGCAACAAAATTGCTGTATGGGTCTGTTTTCCCCAAAATTTAGAACAATGAAAATCATTTGAGGAAATATTTTGCTCTGGGTCTGCTGCTTGAAGCTATGCAACAGATATTTGAAGGTTCAATGCAGTTGTTTTAATGTCCTCCCGAGATCTTTTGAGTAACTGTGTGCATTTGCAAAATACATTTCTAAGAACATGTATTTTGTGATGGCCTTAGAACAGCTGTTCATGTCAAGTTTTCCCCAACAGGCTTGAATGGAAATGCCTCAAAGACTCCAGTAACTTCTTATAAATATCTTCATTGTAGAAAAAGCTAGTAAGTAATATGAAAGAATTCCTTCAGCTGCTGTATACTGACAGCAAGTTTTATATATTGTGGACCTCTGTTGTTTGAACCTCTTTCTCCTATCCACCTTATGCAATGAGTTACATGAGCTGTTAGAGGCAGGAGGCATAGATTCCATTTGTCTCTTGTTATGATAACAACCAGATCTAATTAAAAAAAATCCTTTGACTATGTAAGAATTAATTATCCCAGTGTTGTGGATTTGAGTTGTTGCTTTCTGGTGCAAGAAGATGATTTGGAATAAAACACGATCCAATTATAATGATGCGGGTACATTACAAACATTCTGTTTGTTATTAGCTAAAGAGAAAAGTTACACTAAGAGCCATTATGCTACCCTAAAAGTATTATTGAAATAGGATAAATAAGAGTGTATGCACAACTAAGCGTTTTCTGGTAGTGATGTTAATAACTCTAATTCTACAAATCACAATGTAGTATGTAGGCAGCATTTTAAAAACAGCAACAGTGCACACAAAAAGACTGATGGAAAGCTAAGGCAGCGAGTTTAGGGAAATTAAGGTTACATAACTGCAAACTTAAGTTTTCAACTACAAAGATGAATGGAAGTCACTAAAAACATACTTTGTTGTTTGTCAATGAATAAAGGAACATTCATTTTCAAATTACCCCAATCAGAAAAGTAAGTAAAATTATACTCTAATGGTAAATTAGCACCTAGCTCCCTCTACTGCTTTATTCTGAAACCAACAGTTAATAAGTTTATATATTAGGGTAGTACATATTTTTTTAAAAGAGTGTTAGGTCTCACATGCACTGCTGTTTTAAGAATTAAAATAATCTAGTCTTTACTTTTTATGTTTCCTGAAAATCTAAAAAATGTACATGCTTTAAGGAAACAGTTGCCAAATTAGTAAGATTCTTAAAGGTATGCATAAAAGCCTGAAAAAAGTTGGGTTATTTTAACGAATAAAAAGATGCTTGCTCTCACAGAATTCAAAACACTTCTAAATTATTTTAGAAGTATGTACATCCAGAGAAAAATGTCTGAGATATCTTTTTTATGTAAGCAATACAAAAAAATGTATAAAACTTCACATTTTATTCAAAGCTATCTGGTTAGCATATGAGCCCACACTTACATATAGAATATAATTATAGTATAATTATAGGCATTACCCTCAGAAGCCTAAGTGGGAGACCCTGGGAGGAAGTACCTATTCAATCAATTTACCATACACTTGATGAACTCTGTTGGATTCCACACTATTATTTTTGAAACTCTGATGGATAGTTTTACAGGGCCTTACAACTGCTAGTTGGAGCAAGTGGCAATGGCCTTCAAGTAGATTGCACCTATACGGATTTTTCTCTGCTTGTGAATCCCAGAAAGTTTTCTGTTGTTCAAATATGCTACAGGAGATGAGACAGCAGAAAATATGCCTAGAGATGCAATTCATTCTATGCAAGCCTTCCCTTGAAAACCACCTGGAAGCTACAACTGGCCCCAAATAAAGTAGTATAAATAACTGCTACTCTGCAAGCTGCAAAGGTTCCCTGTAGGCTTCTGAACGCAAGTGTTACTTATACCAATAAAATCCTTCAAAGCATGATTGAAGGACTACTTTCTCTCTCCATTCCATTAAATCTGACAGAATGAGCATGCCTTGGTGTCCCCAATAAAACAATGTGATCTAATGAGACTCATAAATTATGCTTTCACTGTCCAGGCACCTACCCTTTAGTACAGCATATCCCATAATATTCAAAAGGCCCCAATCATGCTAGGCTTCCATAAAACTTTAAACACTTGGTTTACTCCTAAAGAACTGGTTTAGAATATGGGGTAAGTCCACCTGGAACAATGTTCTAGGTTTTGGAAAACATTTTGTGCTCTGCTTATGCTGTTTTATATTGCTGTTTTTTTAATTTTCATTGTTTCACGTTTTCTATTTTTATGTTAACCACTCAAAAATGCACTTAATGAACTTAGTGGCCACAAAATAAATAAAAGAACGGGACTATATGCGTAGGCAGACCAAAAGTGGTTTTGACCAGTTATGGATGGGCTTGTTCCTAATACCATAACAGAAACCATATCCTACTTATGCTATCCCAAGGAACTCATGATCCCTAAACTTGATCAAAAAACAATTTTAAAAAGCAGTACAATTTCCAAATAAGTCTCAATTGCAACATCAGATTTCAAAAATTCCAGCTTTGTCCTTAATTACCTTCCTCCAGATACTTCCTCCTTTATTGGGTAATATATCAATGTGAGAATAGGGAACTTGCGGGCAAGTGAAATAAACAAAATGCAAATTTTGTTTTGCAACAGCAAAGGATTATGATTATATACTATAATATATTTTGAAATAATGGAGAACTACAGATTGTCAATATACAATCATTTGTTTAGTGACCCAAGTTACAATGGTACTAAAAAAATGACTTATGATTGTTTTTCACACTTAGGACTATTGCAGCATTCCCATAGTCATGTGATCAATCAGAATAGAGCTGGAAGGGACATGGAAGGTCTTCTAATCCAACCCCCTGCTCAAGCAAGACACTATAACATTTCAGATAGGTGACTATCCAGTCTTTTCTTAAAAACCTCCAGTGATGAAGCATCCACAACTTCTGAAGGCAAACTGTTGCACTGGTCAATTGTCCTCACTGTTAGAAAGTTTCTCCTTAATTCTAGGTTGTTACTCTCCTTGATTAGTTTCCCTCCATTGTTTCTTATCTTGTCTTCTGGTGCTTGGGAAAATAAGTTGACCCCCTCTTCTTTGTGGCAGCCCCTCAAATACTGGAATACTATTATGTGACCCCTAGTTCTTCTTTTCTCTAAACTACCCATCCCAATTCCTGCAACCATTCTTCATATGTTTTTATCTCCAAGCCCTTAATTATCTTAGTTGCTTTTCTTTGCACCTTTTCAAACATCCTTTTTTAACGTGGTGACCAAAACTGGATGTGATCCAGTATTCCAGATGCGATCTTACTAAGGATTTATAAAGCAGTACTAATACTTCACAGGATTCAGATGCTTGGCAACTGGCATGTATTTATAAGGGTTGCAGTGTCCCATAGTCACATGACCATCTTTTGTGACCTTCTGATAAGTAAAGTCAACTGGGAAGCCAAATTCACTTAACAACCAAGTTATTAAGTTAACAACTGTAGTAATTCACTTAAGAACTGTGGCAAGAATAAAATGGGGCAAAATTCACTTAACTGTCTTGCTTAGCAACAAAAATTTTGGGTTCAAATTGATTGTAAATTGAGGACTACCTGTAATCTTTTACACACTTAAAATTATCTACCTTATATTCATTTTATCATGTCATTTTCCAATCACAAAGAAATATGACCAAAGTTTTTTATAAATTCCAAAGAGCTTACATCAACTCCTTAACCTTTGCATTAGGATATTACAACTGTAGTTATTTCTGGATACTTGTATTAATACTTAACATTGAGAAAATATTCAAATAAAAATACTGAGAAACTTGAAAATGTAAATCAATGAATAAAAGATCAGTTTAATTGTTATCCAATTGCTGTATTATTTTAGCAAAATAATACTTCTCAGAATTTCTAATTTTCATTATCAAGTAAAATAAACAAAGAACAAGCAACGGAATACAATATTGTGACCCTCTTGTAGATTACTTACTTGTATTAGGTCTAGAATCCCAAGTTCACTTTCTGAAGAATCAACGCAGAAAACAAAGTACAATGTAGCATAATGGCGATATATCAATTTGTTGTCAGATCCACCTATTAATCTAAAGCAGAATACAGCATTAAAGAACAATTAACAACATTCCAATAGTCTTGGTTGGTAGCTAAAAGAGAAAAAACATGATGCATAATTGTAGCAAAAAAAAATGAAGGGTGTCAAAGGCAACACATTAACATTCAAAGCATTTAAACATATCAGTAGATAGATCTTCTGATTTATGTTTTATAATGGGATTGACAATCTTTTTGCAGTCAGAGACTGCAAGTTTTTTATAAATACATTATCTTAAACACATGGGAGAAACAGTTACTATACCTTTGGTGGTTTAAGGGTGGTTTAAGTAAAACAGGGGGTGGTTTAAGTAAAACAGAAGCAATATGCCTTAGCTTAAACTTAAATGTTGGGTTTCTTTTTTTAAAGCATACAAAAGTTCTGCTGGCACTCTTTGCTGTTAAATGTCAGATGCCTAAGATTGAGAGCTGGGACCACATGCAAGTTATAGCTTCCCATCCCGTTGAAAAAAAAAAAAAGGAAAATAGATGTAGAATCGATCAACAATGATATTCAAAAGTTGTTGTGCACAAGGCAGCTATTCAATGACAAGGGTATTATTTAAAAGATTATAAAGATTTTCAGTTCTAAAAGACCGCATAAATTTTATTTAATAAAAAATAACTGATAATCTCTCTCTCTATATATATAGATTTCAATTTATCCTCCCAGTGTTTCTATATCTACTATTGTGGAACATTTCTTAAATATCAAAATAACAGTAGTATTGTGGAACATTTCTTAAATATCAAAATAACAGTAGTGTATATACACTACTGTTATTTTGATATTTAAGAAATGTTCCACAATACTACTGTTATTTTGATATTTAAGAAATGTTCCACAATAGTAGATATAGAAACACTGGGAGGATAAATTGAAATCTATATATATAGAGAGAGAGATTATCAGTTATTTTTTATTAAATAAAATTTATGCGGTCTTTTAGAACTGAAAATCTTTATAATCTTTTAAATAATACCCTTGTCATTGAATAGCTGCCTTGTGCACAACAACTTTTGAATATCATTGTTGATCGATTCTACATCTATTTTCCTTTTTTTTTTTTTCAACGGGATGGGAAGCTATAACTTGCATGTGGTCCCAGCTCTCAATCTTAGGCATCTGACATTTAACAGCAAAGAGTGCCAGCAGAACTTTTGTATGCTTTAAAAAAAGAAACCCAACATTTAAGTTTAAGCTAAGGCATATTGCTTCTGTTTTACTTAAACCACCCCCTGTTTTACTTAAACCACCCTTAAACCACCAAAGGTATAGTAACTGTTTCTCCCATGTGTTTAAGATAATGTATTTATAAAAAACTTGCAGTCTCTGACTGCAAAAAGATTGTCAATCCCATTATAAAACATAAATCAGAAGATCTATCTACTGATATGTTTAAATGCTTTGAATGTTAATGTGTTGCCTTTGACACCCTTCATTTTTTTTTGCTACAATTATGCATCATGTTTTTTCTCTTTTAGCTACCAACCAAGACTATTGGAATGTTGTTAATTGTTCTTTAATGCTGTATTCTGCTTTAGATTAATAGGTGGATCTGACAACAAATTGATATATCGCCATTATGCTACATTGTACTTTGTTTTCTGCGTTGATTCTTCAGAAAGTGAACTTGGGATTCTAGACCTAATACAAGTAAGTAATCTACAAGAGGGTCACAATATTGTATTCCGTTGCTTGTTCTTTGTTTATTTTACTTGATAATGAAAATTAGAAATTCTGAGAAGTATTATTTTGCTAAAATAATACAGCAATTGGATAACAATTAAACTGATCTTTTATTCATTGATTTACATTTTCAAGTTTCTCAGTATTTTTATTTGAATATTTTCTCAATGTTAAGTATTAATACAAGTATCCAGAAATAACTACAGTTGTAATATCCTAATGCAAAGGTTAAGGAGTTGATGTAAGCTCTTTGGAATTTATAAAAAACTTTGGTCATATTTCTTTGTGATTGGAAAATGACATGATAAAATGAATATAAGGTAGATAATTTTAAGTGTGTAAAAGATTACAGGTAGTCCTCAATTTACAATCAATTTGAACCCAAAATTTTTGTTGCTAAGCAAGACAGTTAAGTGAATTTTGCCCCATTTTATTCTTGCCACAGTTCTTAAGTGAATTACTACAGTTGTTAACTTAATAACTTGGTTGTTAAGTGAATTTGGCTTCCCAGTTGACTTTACTTATCAGAAGGTCACAAAAGATGGTCATGTGACTATGGGACACTGCAACCCTTATAAATACATGCCAGTTGCCAAGCATCTGAATCCTGTGAAGTATTAGTACTGCTTTATAAATCCTTAGTAAGATCGCATCTGGAATACTGGATCACATCCAGTTTTGGTCACCACGTTAAAAAAGGATGTTTGAAAAGGTGCAAAGAAAAGCAACTAAGATAATTAAGGGCTTGGAGATAAAAACATATGAAGAATGGTTGCAGGAATTGGGATGGGTAGTTTAGAGAAAAGAAGAACTAGGGGTCACATAATAGTATTCCAGTATTTGAGGGGCTGCCACAAAGAAGAGGGGGTCAACTTATTTTCCCAAGCACCAGAAGACAAGATAAGAAACAATGGAGGGAAACTAATCAAGGAGAGTAACAACCTAGAATTAAGGAGAAACTTTCTAACAGTGAGGACAATTGACCAGTGCAACAGTTTGCCTTCAGAAGTTGTGGATGCTTCATCACTGGAGGTTTTTAAGAAAAGACTGGATAGTCACCTATCTGAAATGTTATAGTGTCTTGCTTGAGCAGGGGGTTGGATTAGAAGACCTTCCATGTCCCTTCCAGCTCTATTCTGATTGATCACATGACTATGGGAATGCTGCAATAGTCCTAAGTGTGAAAAACAATCATAAGTCATTTTTTTAGTACCATTGTAACTTGGGTCACTAAACAAATGATTGTATATTGACAATCTGTAGTTCTCCATTATTTCAAAATATATTATAGTATATAATCATAATCCTTTGCTGTTGCAAAACAAAATTTGCATTTTGTTTATTTCACTTGCCCGCAAGTTCCCTATTCTCACATTGATATATTACCCAATAAAGGAGGAAGTATCTGGAGGAAGGTAATTAAGGACAAAGCTGGAATTTTTGAAATCTGATGTTGCAATTGAGACTTATTTGGAAATTGTACTGCTTTTTAAAATTGTTTTTTGATCAAGTTTAGGGATCATGAGTTCCTTGGGATAGCATAAGTAGGATATGGTTTCTGTTATGGTATTAGGAACAAGCCCATCCATAACTGGTCAAAACCACTTTTGGTCTGCCTACGCATATAGTCCCGTTCTTTTATTTATTTTGTGGCCACTAAGTTCATTAAGTGCATTTTTGAGTGGTTAACATAAAAATAGAAAACGTGAAACAATGAAAATTAAAAAAACAGCAATATAAAACAGCATAAGCAGAGCACAAAATGTTTTCCAAAACCTAGAACATTGTTCCAGGTGGACTTACCCCATATTCTAAACCAGTTCTTTAGGAGTAAACCAAGTGTTTAAAGTTTTATGGAAGCCTAGCATGATTGGGGCCTTTTGAATATTATGGGATATGCTGTACTAAAGGGTAGGTGCCTGGACAGTGAAAGCATAATTTATGAGTCTCATTAGATCACATTGTTTTATTGGGGACACCAAGGCATGCTCATTCTGTCAGATTTAATGGAATGGAGAGAGAAAGTAGTCCTTCAATCATGCTTTGAAGGATTTTATTGGTATAAGTAACACTTGCGTTCAGAAGCCTACAGGGAACCTTTGCAGCTTGCAGAGTAGCAGTTATTTATACTACTTTATTTGGGGCCAGTTGTAGCTTCCAGGTGGTTTTCAAGGGAAGGCTTGCATAGAATGAATTGCATCTCTAGGCATATTTTCTGCTGTCTCATCTCCTGTAGCATATTTGAACAACAGAAAACTTTCTGGGATTCACAAGCAGAGAAAAATCCGTATAGGTGCAATCTACTTGAAGGCCATTGCCACTTGCTCCAACTAGCAGTTGTAAGGCCCTGTAAAACTATCCATCAGAGTTTCAAAAATAATAGTGTGGAATCCAACAGAGTTCATCAAGTGTATGGTAAATTGATTGAATAGGTACTTCCTCCCAGGGTCTCCCACTTAGGCTTCTGAGGGTAATGCCTATAATTATACTATAATTATATTCTATATGTAAGTGTGGGCTCATATGCTAACCAGATAGCTTTGAATAAAATGTGAAGTTTTATACATTTTTTTGTATTGCTTACATAAAAAAGATATCTCAGACATTT
This sequence comes from Sibynophis collaris, assembly GCA_036250565.1. Taxonomy (NCBI): domain Eukaryota; kingdom Metazoa; phylum Chordata; class Lepidosauria; order Squamata; family Sibynophiidae; genus Sibynophis; species Sibynophis collaris. Next base: position 41,182 of record JANHFK010007166.1, read on the forward strand.
TTCTCTGGATGTACATACTTCTAAAATAATTTAGAAGTGTTTTGAATTCTGTGAGAGCAAGCATCTTTTTATTCGTTAAAATAACCCAACTTTTTTCAGGCTTTTATGCATACCTTTAAGAATCTTACTAATTTGGCAACTGTTTCCTTAAAGCATGTACATTTTTTAGATTTTCAGGAAACATAAAAAGTAAAGACTAGATTATTTTAATTCTTAAAACAGCAGTGCATGTGAGACCTAACACTCTTTTAAAAAAATATGTACTACCCTAATATATAAACTTATTAACTGTTGGTTTCAGAATAAAGCAGTAGAGGGAGCTAGGTGCTAATTTACCATTAGAGTATAATTTTACTTACTTTTCTGATTGGGGTAATTTGAAAATGAATGTTCCTTTATTCATTGACAAACAACAAAGTATGTTTTTAGTGACTTCCATTCATCTTTGTAGTTGAAAACTTAAGTTTGCAGTTATGTAACCTTAATTTCCCTAAACTCGCTGCCTTAGCTTTCCATCAGTCTTTTTGTGTGCACTGTTGCTGTTTTTAAAATGCTGCCTACATACTACATTGTGATTTGTAGAATTAGAGTTATTAACATCACTACCAGAAAACGCTTAGTTGTGCATACACTCTTATTTATCCTATTTCAATAATACTTTTAGGGTAGCATAATGGCTCTTAGTGTAACTTTTCTCTTTAGCTAATAACAAACAGAATGTTTGTAATGTACCCGCATCATTATAATTGGATCGTGTTTTATTCCAAATCATCTTCTTGCACCAGAAAGCAACAACTCAAATCCACAACACTGGGATAATTAATTCTTACATAGTCAAAGGATTTTTTTTAATTAGATCTGGTTGTTATCATAACAAGAGACAAATGGAATCTATGCCTCCTGCCTCTAACAGCTCATGTAACTCATTGCATAAGGTGGATAGGAGAAAGAGGTTCAAACAACAGAGGTCCACAATATATAAAACTTGCTGTCAGTATACAGCAGCTGAAGGAATTCTTTCATATTACTTACTAGCTTTTTCTACAATGAAGATATTTATAAGAAGTTACTGGAGTCTTTGAGGCATTTCCATTCAAGCCTGTTGGGGAAAACTTGACATGAACAGCTGTTCTAAGGCCATCACAAAATACATGTTCTTAGAAATGTATTTTGCAAATGCACACAGTTACTCAAAAGATCTCGGGAGGACATTAAAACAACTGCATTGAACCTTCAAATATCTGTTGCATAGCTTCAAGCAGCAGACCCAGAGCAAAATATTTCCTCAAATGATTTTCATTGTTCTAAATTTTGGGGAAAACAGACCCATACAGCAATTTTGTTGCTGCTATTTGAGTTTAACAAGCAACAGAAAGCATGATATTATTACAGCAAAATTAGAGATTTATGCCAGTGTGATACTTACATTTCTCAGATTTCTAATTAAAAGAGCTACCATATACTAAAATTAAAATTTTAATATGTTGTATGTATCGCAAGTAGGATACTTTTTTCTAGTACTTATTCCAGTATCTTTTCTTTTATGTACACTGAGAGCATATGCACCAAGATAAATTTCTTGTGTGTCCAATCACACCTGGCCAATAAAGAATTCTATTCTATTCTATTCTATTCTATTCTATTCTATT
>JANHFK010007166.1:46884-68513 GCA_036250565.1 Sibynophis collaris
AATTTGCCGAAACGTCGCATAAATTCAACTAATATTACATGGGCCATACCCGAAAATAACCATGAACAACATACATACACCTGTGAAAATCTTTGAAAACAAATATATATATATATAAAAAAGCCATTGGGAAGCAGTTGGTGTAGTAGTTCAGACATCAGGCTAGAAACTGGAGGCAAGGATTTCTAAGTTCTGTCTCAGGCATAAAGCCAGTTGGGCGACCTTTGGCTTGTCATTATTTATCTGCTCTAGGAAGGAGACAGTGGCAAACTCCTTCTAAAAAACCTTGCCAAGAAAGCTATGGGGGCATGTCAAGAAACTCTCTAAGAATCTGACATGATTGAGTGGAAGAAAAATTACAGATGAGGGTGTTTGCTTTTATCTCTAAAGCCTATTCTGTATTTTTGAAAACTTGATTCAGTATACTTTAGCATATATTATGTTTGATTTTTCAGTTTTTCATTTACAACGTATTCTGTTTTCTAGTTGATGTGTTGCTCAAAGCTGTTGGAGATACTCCTATAATGAAGACCAAGAAATGGACTGTAGAAAGAACTCGAACAATACAAAGCCTAATTGACTTCATCAAAAAATTTCTCAAACTTTTGGCATCTGAACAGCTGGTAAGTTCTCCAGGGGTGGTTTCCACTTACCTTCACTATCGGTTCACAACGGGAGTGCACACGCTTGCTTCGTTCGTGCGCAACACTTCTGCGCATGCGCAGAGCATCCGTGATGACATCTGGGCGGGTGGGTGGAGCAAGATCTGGACCAAACCAGTAGGAACCCACCACTGATATTCTCATGCTTAAATAAGAAACTGAAGGAAAGCATATCTTTTTTAAAAAAAAAAAATCTGAATGTGAATGCCAAAATTGGCTATATATGGTGGCGCAGTGGTTAGAGTGCAATAATGCAGGCTATTTCTGCTGGCTGCATGCAGTTTGGCAGTTCAAATCTCACCAGGATCAAGGTTGACTCAGCCTTCCGTCCTTCTGAGGTCAGTAAAATGAGGATCCAGATTGTTGAGGAAATATGATGACTCTGTAAACTGCTTAGAGAGGACTGTAAAGCACTGTGAAGCAGTATATAAGTGCTATTGCTATTGCTATATACTGTATAGTGCCATCCCATTCAAAACTATTATAGAGATAAAAATTCATAAAGGTCAGTTTCCTCATGGCATCAAAATTAATTGTGGATGTAAAAGATTCCCTAAGCTAAGCTCATGTGACTGGCTTGAAGTTCATATACTGCAGGACAATAAAACTGTATGCACTATCAGATATGGGAATAAAGATAGAGATTAGGTTGGACTTGTTTGCCATACTAGTCCATAATGTCACACAACTTGTTGAAGGATTTAAAGTTAATTGGTCCCCATTTTCTAATTTTGTCCCATAAAAGTAAGTTCTTTGGTTTTAAGAATTAGATGCAATTTTATGCTGATTGATGAGCACCTTCCTTATAGCATTTGTTGGCAGTTTGGCTCAGTTCCCAGAATTGAGATAGAGAAAAGATCCTGAAAATTATTTCCCAAATAATTTATTAAAAATGATTAGCAAATTACATGTTAAACATCTTTGTGTAATGCTACTTAACTGGATACAAGATCAAGATTGGTAGGAGAGGAACAAACAAGATTTAGACTGAGGGATTCCTCCATTGAGCAAGTAGTAACTTTACATCATCTTGTAATGTTTGTATATGGTCTGAGCATGCTATTATATGTACTCTTAAATCTTAGTCTTGAGAGTAATTATGGGGAAAAATCTGGTTAAAATTTTTAACTGTTTTATTATTTTTACTATTATTTTTATTCCAACTCTAAGTAAGCCATGGGTTAGAATGCCATTTAGAATACCAGGAGCCATGGTGGCACAGTGGTTAGAATGCAATATTCCAGGCTAACTGTCCACAGCCTGGAGTTTGACCTTCCACCTTCTGGGGTCGGTAAAAAGAGGACCCATATTGTTGGGGCCAATATGCTGATTCTGTAAACTGTTTAGAGAGGGCTGTAAAGTTCTATGAAGTGCTATTGCTATTGCTATTTAACTGATCTTGTTAAAGAGTCATTGGGTTGAAACAAGGATATGTTTTTGTCCTGCTTATAGTTAACTTACACATTAATGTTTCATCTACCTAATGGCCTGCCCCACGCCTTCCCTATTCTAAGTAATAGGGCCATTCTTTTTGGTACGGAAGTGGGATTGAAAAGTGCCTTATGTTCATTTGTCCAGTGTTGTGAAGTAGAAAGTTTACAAATTAACTTCCATAAAATCAAGGCAATAGTATTTGCCAAGAAGGTCAAGGAACTTCCACACATGATACAACCTGAAATTAACTGAAGCCAAATATACACTACAACTTATCTGATTTGGATTTCTATGCCGCTATAAACTCTTCAGAAATAATGCAGTCTAAATTTCAAAGCTACCCAGAAGTATTTCCACTATAACCTTAGTACTGGAGGTTGGAGTTCTAAAAGTGGAGAGTTGGGTATGGATCTCAACCCAAATTATCATCTTAAAATATTTTCCTCTGAAAAATCTAATGTTGATTCTACCAGAGAGCCATAGAATCTCAGTGGAGCACATGGGTTATAATTCTGCTAAAAAGTGTTCAGAAAAGTGTGCAGTCAAAGCAGCAGCTGAGTATAGCCCTACTAAACACTGCCACCTGAAATTTTTCACAAATTCATTAGATTATTGCTGTTCCCTATGAAGATCTAAACATCAGAAGTAATTTAAACTAGCCTACTATAATAGAACACATCTTCAAAAAATACCATGTGAAGGATTACATCATTATCATCCATGTATGTAGTTACAAAAATCTGAGGGCAGGATTACATTTCTGCTGTTTTGCAAAAATTTGAGGGCAAAGAAGATGAACTATGTATTTACCCATTTACCATTTGATTCTTGTTCAATGTTATGTGTAATGTAAATACATTTTATTCAGTTCCTACATTGTAGAATTTGCTGAAGATGCCGTAACATATTTTGTGAAAACAGTGGTTTTTATTCTTTTATGTAGCTGTTTATATTGCTATGTATTGGTCAGTGATCATAAATTTAAATGAGTTGAATTCTACACAATGGATTGTAGAAAGGGCCCAAAAGATTTCTTCTGTATTTTTAATTATTAACAAAAATATAACTGTAGTAACACAAGCCAAAAAAGGGGAGTTGAAAGAAAACACTATTCCAAATATTAGAATAGATTCAAAATTCCTATTTGTTGGAGGTTATAAATTTTCCACTGAGCCCAGTTTATTCTTTTCAATCACCTATTGTTTAATGATGCTATTGTTTAATGATGAATATGATGTGAAGCAGGAAATGCCAATTTGGCAGCACAGTTTTTTGGATCACCGGTAGGTTGTTTTTCTCATTTCAATAATTGCAACACTTTTTGGGGTGGAGGAAGGAGTTCAGTAGCAGTATAGCCTCTGTCCTGTATTTGGGGATGTTGTTCTTCCCTTTAACCTGATAATTGCAATACAAAATTATCATTAGTGTGCCTATGCTGAATTAGTCTTTCTGAATAAGTATAAAATACTTGGATTGTTATGCAACATTTTGAAGCTAAAAAATAGGAGCACTGATGATGTTGAGTAATGAAACATCTGCTAACAAACAACCAGGCCCAGAGGGCGTAAGGACTCCACAGATAGAAAATATGTTAAACATTAAAGGACATAATGGCCATAATATTGTTGAGCAGCATTCTTGTGCTTTGAGTTGATAAAAAGTTACCAATGTGGTATTTCTTTCTCGTGCAGTTTATTTACGTGAATCAGTCCTTTGCTCCTTCACCAGATCAGGAGGTTGGAACACTATACGAGGTGACTACTGATTTACAAAATTATTTCTGCTTCTTATGGTAGGAATTAAAAGGTCATTTGGTGCTAGAGAGTTTAGTATTTGGGAAGTGGATACCAACTTTTAATCAAATTAACCAACAGACTTAATTCTAAAATCTTACAGTACCTCATTTAAAGGCACTAAATGTTCAGGAAATTTGGTTTAAAAATTGGGTTTTTAAAAAAAATTGGAAGCACCATATTTAAGGATATGATTTAAGAGTACCAAAGTTCTCACATGTTTTTAAGATGTATCACCCCGAAACAAATAACAGTGTAATCAAAACTTTAAAATTCAATAAGTCAATAAAATCAATAGATGGCAGCATTTCACAAGAAAATCTTTGTATAACTAACTGAACTAACTACAATAAAATTTGCTAATATAAATTTTAATTAAGTATTAACATTTGTTGCTTCATTGCTTATTAAACTTTTTTTTCTGGTTTTCTTACAGTGTTTTGGAAGCGATGGCAAACTTATATTGCATTATTGTAAAACTCAGGCCTGGGGATGATAGCTACAGTTGCTTAAGACTATTATAATGGATTGGCTAAAATAATCTTCAGAGACATTCCCTATGGACAAAGGGAAGAAATATTGGCACTACTTCTTTTTTTCTTCTTCTCTTTTCTCTGCATCAGCATAGGAGAAAAGTACAGAAACACATATTGAGGAATGTTTATAGTACAATTTCTTTGATGATTTTCTTGCAGAAATTAATCTGCCATCTTTACAGCTGAATTTAGCATTTATTGTTCCAAGATTTGGCATGTCTGTTCCTAGGAACCAGGTTCATGCCTGACATGGAGAGTACATTTCACCAAGCTGTGTGGAGTTTACAGTCCCACTCTTTGAAGGAGCTTTATTGTACATGGAAAGCTTAAAGCATCTACACCTGAGATAAATGGACACATTTTCTATTTGGTTTTGTCTGTGATTCTTTATTTTAAATGCAATTTATCACACTCTCTAAATCAAACATGCAGTAAATGTTCTCACCATGTATTTCTCGGTGTTGATCAGCGAAACTCTGGTCTGCACACCCTCTATTATCATAAAACTTCATTTCAACTTACTTTTTTTTCTTTTTTGGTTTTAAACAGAACTTTGTCAAACATTACTTTCCCAAGCACACAGAAAACAAATTTCCCTGTAATTTTTGCATTCTTTTTTGAAGTCTATAAGTAGAAAATAATCATATTCTTCTAATTAAACTCTTCACATATTAAATTTCAGAACCACTTCAAAAGCAAACCACATTCTGCATTTTTTCTTATCCAAGGCATAAATATTTTTCTAATGTGTGACCTTTGTTACTTCTTTCCATTTATATGTTAATCCAAGTGTTATGTTATATATCATGTTTATATCTTTTAACAGATTGGTTCAAGTGGAGCCTACAGAATCTTGTTACATTATTTAAAGAAATAATTATCAATAACCTTTAAGAAATAACATTGATCAGATTATTTTTTCTATTTTAGAGAGTGAATAAGAATGATATCAGTAGTATTTTAATATTTAATCATAATCAGTCAAAAGTGAAATTAATAGTATCTTGCTTTTTAGCTAGGGTCTGCACTAACGTGTTCCTCTTTTAAACTGTCTAAACTATTCTTTAATCAAAATTAATAAAGCACGATTTACCAAATAAGAATTGAATATGAGGGAGAGAAAGGAACCATGTTATATAATTTAAAAGCAAAAAAAACGTTTCAAGCATAATTGCTGTGAAGAAGGTCAATCATTTCTATTTGTTTTGGTAAAGTTATTTTTTTAGTATTTTTCAAGCTAAGGTTGCAGAAATTAATTATGTGTTAAATTTATTCACCACCTGTCTCACTGTGGCTACTCCAGAGGGCTTCTGAGAATTTTCTATGATATATTGCAATTATTTAATGGTTTTCCTTATTCCCTCTCATATTCTCATCTGCCAACTTATTTATTATAAAATAGTTCTTTGCTGCTTCAGTGTTGGGAGTCAATTATGAGCAGTTCAAATTCAAAAACAGAATAATACTAATATAAAATCATATCAACATGAATCAGCCAGATCAAATCTCTTCCTCGCTCAATTTCCAAATAGACATTAAAGCATTGTGTTTTTAGAAGTTTTTTGTACAGTAGAAGCAAGGGCATGGTTCTTTCATTTGGTGGAACAGTATGCCGCAGAAATAGAGCTTTAGTTCTTTAATTTAGGTTCAACATGGATGACCTACAATTTTTAATTTCAAAATAGCTCTTAATATTCTTCCTTGGCTTTGCAGGCTTGCAGGTTAGAATTGGGCAGTATCTGATAGGCTATAAGTTTCTCACTACCAAACTAAATGCTAACCACCTGGAACAGAATAATGACCTCAATACAGGCCAAAATGTCAAAACATGCAACCATGCATATGTCAACCTTTCTTGATTGGAGGAACCTGTACAGGTTGCTTCATTTAATGGCTCAAGTATGGAAAGAATGCTATTGATAATAAGGAAATCAAACATTAATATGTATGTTTAATTTAGACAAAAATGCAAATAGATGTACTGGTCCATTGGAAAATAAATTCCAAAGAAATCAATACTGCTTTTGAATCACAACATTTTTACGAACTGAATTTTAAGTTCTTGAAGGACCAACCAGCAATATTTCTTCTTGCACCCTTAATATTTAATGTTTTGTTGATCTTTTTAGCATTTCGCATATAAAATATGTACTGACATTCTGTATTGAGTTGATTAGGGCAAATTTTTTGAAAGCCACATATATGTTTCTGTCGAAAATTTATATTGTTTCTAGATAGTTCACATAAAATTGAATTTCAAGATTTTAGAAGAAATGTAAATTTTAAAATATATAAATATTCAAAACGTTAATTCAAAATGTTGTCTAGCAATTTAATTTTTGAAATAAATTCAGTTGAATCATTCCTATTCAGAAATCCCATCACCCTTTCCTCTTTAGGTCCTCTATTCTGCACCAAATAATAAAATGCTTTATTTCATACAGGCAGCAGGATGCACTGGTAAAATCAGCATGGTCAGCTTTTAAATAGGAGCATTAAAGTTATACCTGACTAACTCTCCAGTTGTGAAAGTAACTAAATATATAAACTCAGCATGTTTAAATTCAGAAAAAAAGCATTAAACAAGAAGGTGAATAGAACTGTCATATTTCACTGAAATGAAGTATGTATATTTGAAGTGTTCTAAATGGAAGGATTATTTTGTGCTTTCAATACCCCAGCTGCAAATGATAACTGCAGTGTTAATTTTTCAGATGGGTTCTTAGTATAGCTTAACACAACACAAAGGAATTTAGCTAACATTAACTTATAAATGTAAAGATTTGCAGTAATTGTTACATATAATACACCACAGAAGGATTTAATAGTTGTGCAAAGAGTATGTGTGTGCACATATGTGTGTTGATATAGTCCAGTGATGGCTAACCTTTTTGCCATTGGCTGTCAAAAGTTGGGGGGATCGCGCATGTGTGTGCCCACACCCATAATTCAATGCACCCTGTGCTCCCCCTGCTTTTGGCATGTGATGGCATGGTGGGCACGGTAGACCCGTTTTTTGCCCTCCTCATGCTCCAGAGGCTTTCTAGGAGTCTGGGGAGGGCGAAAACTGCCTTTCCCACCTCCCAGAAGGCCCTCCGGAGCCCAGAAAAAGCCTGTTTCTCAACTTCAATATGGCTCCGCGTGCCATCTGTGGCACCTGTGGCATAGGTTCGCCATCATGGATATAGGCTGTTGTATCAATGGGTCAAAATTTTGTTCATTCCAGTTCAGAATAGATACACAACTTTATTACATGGACTTTATGCTGAAATTTCAGCTGATGATGCTACTGCCCTCTCTTGGTTGCCATGCCAGAAGTATGAATGATGTAAGTGGGAGCTTATCTTTCGAGCTAATGATTGATTTAGTGCGTTTTGACAGAAGAACTTCAAACAGTTTTTATGTTTGCTTTGGGATTTTGCACCTGTTTTCTCCTGCTGCAATATTATTTTTAGCCAAGTTTAGAGATCTCGGGATGTAGCTGACTCAACTGCATCATTTCACCTTGGATCACACATCCCCGATGCTTGCACAAAGCCGGGCTAAATCGTAATTCCATTTTCAAAACGGCGTTACTGTGCCTTCTTTGATGGAAGGAGGACAATCCACACACACACACACCCGAAATTATTACTTTGGCGCTTTTAAAGCAAGCCAGTTGAAGGATATGGAAGAGAACTAATAAGCAACCTGCAGTATGCACCGCATTTCTATTATTCGAGCATAATCGTTTTAGGTTCTCGGGATTTCATGACTATCGTCCCACGAAAAATGGAAATGTAAAGCTCCACTGTCGCGTACAACCAAGTGGGCTGGTGGGGGTGAAGAAAACGAAGGGACGTGGCATCTCTTTAGATTTGCGAGGTTGGCTGGATAATCCGATCGAATCGGGAGGCTTCGCCTTCTACTATAGTTGTCAAGATTAGCAATAATTGGTTACATATGGGGGCTGAGACCTCCTCCCTTCTTCCATTGATGAGGCCTCTCATTCGCCCCACAATTCCGTTTGCGCCGCAGAGTTTAAACGCCGTATCGCGTAGGACCTTATCTTGTATGAAAAGGGGCCGGAAGGCAATAAGAGAGGCGGACGCTTCGTTTTGGAAAAAGCGGAGGGCTCTCCAAAGAGCAGCTCCTGAACTCTTTGGCGGCGACGCTGGGGGTGTCTTTTATTTTAGCCTGCCCGGGGACCTATAGCTGACTGAAAGGACCGAGTTGGTACCTCCCTCTGCTCTCCTTAGATATTTGGTACGTTCCTCCTCTGAGCGCCAGAAGAGAGAGAGAGAGAGAGACAGGCGAGCGAAGCCGGCGGCTTCAGTGCGAGCGTCGCTTTGGTTTTGCGGTGCGGGGTGGAGAGCCGAGCTCTCATTGTCCATCCAGCGGGAAGACTTTTCTTGCAGCGGAGCGGCGGCCGAGAGTTATGGAGTACCCGATGCAGGGAAAAATGTGGAAAGCGCAGACCTTGAAGGAGCTGATCGAGATCCTGCATCACTTGTTTGCGAGCGATAAAGTCAATGTGGCAGAAGTGCAAACTTTAATGGAATCTTACCAGAGCAACCCGGAGGAGTGGACCAAATATGCCCAGTTTGACCAATTCAGGTAACTGGAGGAGTGGGAGGGGGGGGGTTGTATACCACAGGGAGAGAGAAAAATGAATGCCTGCTACGCCGAGTTATAACCTCGGAGGCTTCAGTTGCTACTGAAGAAAAAGAGAGAAAGAAATAACGTTTGGTGCACAGCCTTTAGATGCAAACCCGCTCCCTTCCGTTGCCCCCTCCCGATTTAAGGTGTGCCAAACTCTGTTCGCGCGGATCACGTTACACGTATCTAATTGGCAGCTTTCGTTAAAATATATATACATATGCATAATTCATCCCCGATGGATCATGTTTTGTTAGCAACCTGGGTTCCCTTGGCTGCAAATGAGATTAAGTGCGATTTTTTTTTTCAAAAAAAAGAAAGAAAGAAAGAAAAATAACTTGGATCGAGGGTGGGCCACGCAATCCAGCGCTAGTTGGTAATTTAGAAATGAATGGGGTATCTTAGAAGCAGCTGGGGAGAGCTGCATTGGCAATGCTCCCAGGCTGCCTAGCCCAGTCCTCTACTTGCAGTGTGTGTTAGACCCTTTTTATGCTGCAGAACCTCTTTGGTTCCCATTCAAAATCCCCGTTCGTGAATCAAGGTGACACCTAGACTAACTAACCTTTGTGTCAAAGGAAGTGGTGCTAGTTTTGTCCTGCCTTTGCAGCTGATACGTTAGGATCTGCCTTACCTGCTCCAATTTTTCTACCAGTTTGTGCATCTGATTATTAGGTGTGAAATTATGTTGATCATCTGGTTTTCTTTTCCAAGAATTTCTTCATTTATACATATTGTATCTTGAGGAATGCATCTGAAAGGAAATTTGGAGCAATATAACCATGTCTGTTGCAAAAGTGTAATTTAAAAGAATCTTCGGCTGTCTAGTAGAGATGTAGAGGGATGGCTGCCAAATGCAATTGAAAATCACATCACACAGAATGGCAAACCACAGGACAACCTTGCATTTCCCATGTAATGCTGCAAAGTTGTCATACTTGATTCTGATGCTGGTTTGATTCATAATCCATAGGATGTACTTAATAAATTGCATTCACAAACTTCCTAACAAAATTGCGTGTTGTATGAACCCAGCCTGTATGGTTAGTTTCTAGCTGTATGTCTTTTAAATCCAGGAGCTTCATATGAGCATGGCTGTCCAGTTGCAATTGACCCGATTTGTGTGTTCTGTCAGTAGTTACTGTCGTGTTGATGGGATCCTATGACTGCAACAGGTATTGGATTCTCTTTCCATGTGGGAATGAGATCAAAGGATTAGACATCCTCACTCTGTAGAGCTATTTGACACATGCAGGTTGATTTTAAACAAAAAAGAACTTTGTCCCTCTGACCTCAAGTAACCGAAAGCTAAGGAGCATAGTTGAAATATCTGAATGACCATGCATCTTTGTGAATAGCCACTATAATAAAATAGTTATTACTACCCATCATTTATGCAGTTCATTCCCCTTGAATTTTATGGTTATCACCTACCGTCTTCCATATCCACAATCATATCTGCAAACATATTTCTGCATCAACAGAAACTTCATGTGTATGGTTAATTAGGTTTTAGTCTAGCAAGTGTTGTGTTCTTTAGGCATTGTGAGACTCTTTGTGGTCTATGTCACAACAGCCCAACAGGCATATTTCTCTGAAAGATGATAAGAAATATTAAAGAAAAAAATAAGCTGCATCGAGTGACATTGAGTATAGCAACATATATCACATATATCGGTTTCCGCAATACAGAAAGTAGGTAAGTACATGCAGATCCAACTCCCCTAGCTTGTAGGGGTTTGTGAAGTAATTCTCTAAAGCATAAAGTTTCATCTTTCAAGAAGTAGCATACTCCCACTACCGATCTGAGTGAATCAATTGTTGTTTATCCTTGCATATAGCCTTCTTATATCTAGTATTGGTATCATAGTGCTTGGAAATGCTGGCAATCACAGCCAACCATTACGTTATCCTTCCCATATGTAATAAATAGAGAACGGTCAAAAAGTGAGTTCTTAAGGTACATCCAAATCAATATGGTTGTTACATAAGGTAAGGATTGACACAAGTTGAATGTTATTCTACAACCTGGTCATGTTTGGCAAAATACCAAAGACACTTCCTAAAGTTTTGGAGAGTAACGACTGCTATTCAGAATACAGATGACCTCAGTGGCTGATATAGCTGGCGTGACTCTTCTTGGTACATTACATTTCATACAGATGAGGTCACAAAGGTTGAGCTGATTCCTTATCAGTTTTCACCTTTCAAGGTAAACAATGGCATTGATTACTTTTCTCTGTAAGCTGCTGAAGAGCGTATGTGATCTTCACTCATTGGTTAATAAATGCGCAACTGTCAGTCAAGGCCATCTTAGTTGCACAGGGTATCTTGCAAAATTACCTTTCTCCTGTCCTTCCAGTTTTCCTGTGAAGAATGTTCCAAATACCACTGAGTAAAGAATCCTAAATACATCTGTAAAGTAACTTATCTTGATCTACAGAAATCAAAATCTCTTGTTACCTTTCACATCTTTCTGGGCATCATCACTACTTTGTTGTATACTCTATTAAAAATTATTTAATGAAGTAAATAATTGGATTATTAGGATGTACAGATATTAATTTGGAAATGAAAGGGAATGTTACCATCGCTCCCCACATTTTGTGTCATAGAGGGTTAAATGCTCTATATTTCTGTTCGCGACAAAGGGCAGGTATGGAGAGCCTGTGGTTTTAGCAATGTCTCAAGGATAGTAACAACCAGAAGCCTACATCCATGTTCAGACTAATCAGGATTGAAGGCAGATGAATACATCCGGAAGGCCAGGAGTTCCCTACTACAAATATATAGGGAAAGAAGTTGAAACAATTTAATCATGAGCTAATGGTTGCTTGGCATTTTATTGGTTGTCTTCTTTCCCTAAAGTAAATAGATTTCATAAATTTAAAGGAAACTGCTTATTTGAGGCTCAGGTGATTGGAATGGCAAGACTGGAGTGACCAAAAAGCTAAGGGACTTGCTAGTGATCAACTCTGCAAATTGAGTATTGGATCATTTATATCACCCATCATACTGACAATTAAAAAGAAATAATAGCAAGGCCTCTGAGATGCAAATTCTACATTTTCTGATTTGTAACCACTAGTTTTGGATGGCAATGGAATTTTAGGTTTAAAGCTATTTGTAGACACAAGCATTTTGGCTGGCTTGATACACTCCCTTAATGGCATTATTACCATACTAGGTGGAGTGATAAAATTGCCTTATATTGTATTATATCAATGCAAGCATCAATATTATCAGGGTTACAAGTAATAAAGCCAGCCACAATAAAGCAAGTTATTAAATGCAGGAAGTCTTTAAAAATTAAGCAATATATCTTGGTACAATAAAGAGCTATGATTAGCTCCTCAGAATAGACAACTTGGTTACAGAGAAATAACTCTCAGGAATTATCTCATATTTAAAATGCTACAAGGTCCTGCTAACAAAAGTCACAGTTTTGGTAGTTTATGTACTTTCCTTTCTAAGTCCCTATGAAGAGAGTTTGAAGGAATGGGATATGTTTAGCCTTGAGAAAAAATCTAAGGGGAAAGATAAAATGATAACACACTTCAAATACCTGAAAGAAGGTAACATAAAATGGGGCAGGACCTGTTTTCTTTCATTCCAGAGGATAAGATTTTGGATACCGGACTTAAATTACAAAAGGCAGATTATGAAGTGAGGGGAAAACCTTTCTAACTGTGCATTTTGACAGTGGAACCAATTATCCAGGGAGGTTCTCCTTCATGTTTATTCAGAGTCTATAATCTTTGGTTCATCATGACTCATCTTGAGCACCATTTGTTTTCCTAAAGCATTCCTTGAAGTAAGTAAGAATCCTTGTTTTCCTCTTCTTGAACCCTTTTGTTGCCTCTACACCAGCTGATGGTCCTCAAGACTCTGATAAAATTCAAAGTAGATACCACAATCTCAAATCTGATTATTCCTCTTGTTCATAAACTGGCCTTTACAAAATGGCTCTCTGCTCACAAAAATGCTGTTACCCATGCAACATGCCACAACTCTGTATAAACCGATAAGGAATTTAGTTTTATCAGTGGTCAGATTGGAATGGAATAGTTTCCAACCCATCTTGTGTCATTTTCAATAGTATCAGTGGTGTGTGTGTATGTTCAAAACTGGCAAGATGGCAGTTGCAGAACTGCTAAGAGATTGATGCTACATACACACATACGAAGGGTCAAGACTTTAATCATGGATGGCCTTTGACACATATACACCCTGAAGATGCCACTGGTCACTTTGGGTAAACGAAAATCTATTTTTGAGTCATAGTGTATCATAGTATCAGGAAATATCCCTGCTTCGTACTTACATTGTAAACTGGGCCTATCAGTTAAAAAAAAGAAACTGACTTAAGGTGCTTGACGCTCATCTCCTAAAATATTTTTTAATTTTAATTAAAAAATAATAATTTTACTAAGGATTACAATATACAAGTAAAGGTAATGCAAAGTACAAAAGAATAAAACAGAAAAAACAGAAAAAGATAAAAGATAAAAAAGATAAAAGATAAAAAGGAATTTCCCCCTTCTTCCCAGCAAATATCAAACAACTTTAATAAATTATCATCAGCTTTTCAAATACAACAATCTCTTAATCCCATATCTCACCTCATTCTCTATAAACATATCTAAAACTCCTTGTTGTCTGCCCTAATCAGCAAAAAGTCTATTAAGAGTTACCAGAAACCACCTATCTATTATAAACTTAGCCAAATAAGCCCACTTAATTTTCTTCTTTTCATTCATATCTCCTGTTCTATTCTTCAACAAATCTTCCAAACCTTATCCTTCAAATGTACTCGGTAAACAACCAGTAAAGGTTAACAGAAATATTAACACAATCTTTTTAAATTTAATCTATAATATTTAAAACATATAACAAATAACAAAAGGTTGTAACAAATAACCTTTTAACCACATCTGTTTGTTATTAACACAAAATCCTAAAATATCATATTAATATAATCAGAAAAAAAAGTCAAAAATAGAAGTCTTATTTATTTGTTAGTTTCTTAAACTTCTATGCTGCCCAACTTGCCTGGGCAGCTGTGTTATTCAATAAAAATACCATATGAAACATTAAAACAATGCTTAGAATTGTATTTAAAACTTATTTACCAAGGAGAAGGAACCTTACCCAGTGAATACAGTAGAAACATGCTGATCTAAAGAGTCTTAATATTTCCTAAAAGAATAAAAAGGTTAAGAAATGAGGTTTAGCCAAGCTTTTTGTTTTTAAAAGGCCATATCAAGATGGATATATCTAGTCTAATGAAGAGAAGGACTAGGATTGACTTGATACTAATCTTCCAATGTTTTAGGGACTGCCCTAAAGAGAAGGGGGGTCAGCCTATTTTACAAAGCACCTGAGGGCAGGACAAGAAGCAGCAGATAAAAATTTATTAAAGAAAGATCTGACCTAGAACTAAGGAAAAATTTCCTGATAGTGAGAACAATTAACCAGTGCAACAGCTTCCCTCCAGAAGTTCTCTAGATTTTAAAGAAGAGATTGGACAGCCATTTGTCCAGAATGATATAGGATCTCTTGCTTTAGCAGGGAGTTGGATTAGGAAACCTCCAAGGTCCCTTCCAACTCTATACTATTACTGTTACTTTGACTTCCAACCACTCAACAACACATAAACCATCTGCAAAACCATGGTTCCTGCAGTCTACTCAACAAGACTAGCTGTCTGGAATTCATGTGAGTTATCTCACAATCTTTCCTTTCTCTGAAGAGATTTTGCAAATTGAGATATAGCATCCAACTACTATCTCGGTCATAAATGCTGTCTTCTGTTTAGCTCACCATAGCACTCACCACAAGTCTCCCTCATTACCCAAGTATCGACTTATGTTTTATAATGTTATTATTAATTACATAAGAGAAATGCAATGTCATGTAATAAAAGTGCTAAGCCAGATTTTTTTTTGTAGGGCTGTATCATCTTGTTATGTTGTATATCATATATTGGTTGCAGTGTTTTTGATAATGCATTGCCTGTACAGAAGTGAGTTTCCTGCATTTCAATTCTTTCAATTTTTCCATTTTGAAAAAAGTCTCTGTCCAGATATTTTCCAAAGTGCTTCATGTTTGGATAGTGCTCTGATCTCAAACTATGTCCATTCAGCTGGAATATTTAAAATAAATAAATGTGAATTGTGAATATTAAAAGAGGTACCTGTATTTTCTAGTGAAAATGCATTAGAAAACTGTCCTTATTTGCAGCTTTTTTAAAAATCAGCCTTAATTCAAAAATGTTTCGGAGAATTTCTGTTCTGTTCAGCTTTTTTTCTTCTGTTCTGCAAGCTCTATTTTGTTATTTTGAATCTTACTAAAGAACTTCCTAATCAGAGACTCTTGAGTAACTCCTGCCCTTGACACTCCTTATCTTGTTTGTCATAATCTCTTGTTATCTATAAAATTGGTATTTTATCAGGAAGATCTCTTCCTTTCTCTTTGGTTGCCCTCATGCATACGTGTCCAGGCATGTATGTACACATTATATATTGTTACATAACTATTTCCTTTGGGGTATATACCTCACACAGAAAAGTAACTTTCCTTAATATGATTATGAACATTTGCAAATTATCTAATCTGAGAAGTATTTGGGTTACATTATTAACTGGGTTGCGAATTTGTTTTTAAGTTTGTTTTGAATTCTATAGCACTATATAAATGTTTTTTTTTAATGATTTGATGCTGTTTAGTCCCTCTGGACTTCCTTTTAGATGAGAGAGGGATCTTGGAAAATATTAGTATAGTATAAAGAGGCGGAGAAAAATGCATGTAATGTAATGCTGGTGGTGGTGGAAAATAATTACCTTTGTTCCTCCAGTGTTCTCGAAGTATCCATCTGCATAGGGTGAAGTGTCAGGCATGGGGAACTGAAGAAGAAAATTCACACACACACACACACACACACACACCATAGAGAAAAATTCCACAAGTAGACTCGCATATTCATTGGCCCTGACTAACCCTTATGGTAGTGTTTTCAAAAGAAGACAAAGAAAAAATCTTGAACGCTGGTGTCTACCATTAATCACATAGTCTAATGGTGAAGAGACCAGGCTAAAACCAGGAAACCATAAATTCTAGTCCTGCCTTAGGCATGAAAGCTGGCTTGGTGACTGTGAACCAGTAACACTCTCAGCCCAACCCACCTCACAGGGTTGTTGTCAAGAAAATAGGAAGAGAAAGGAGTTTGAGGTACTTTCACCACCTTGAGTTATTTATAAAAAATAATAAAGGTGGGATTTTAAAAAAATCCCTAAGTAAATAAATGTATGCTTTAGTTTATGTCCTACTGTTTAAATCATTTGAAATGTGATTCTTGTCCAGCATCTGCCTGTAAGATAATTCAGTATTCAACTAATGAATAAAATGGTTTAATATCTCAATAATCTTTAACACAAAGTGCTTTTGGAACAGAATGGCAACCTGCCTTTGCCATTTCATGTCTTCTTAAAAATTGTTTCTGTTTCTCGAGGGTAAAACTTATAAAGACTCCCTAATGTTTTATCATTTCAGATACACAAGAAATCTTATAGATAAAGGAAATGGAAAATTCAATCTGATGATCTTATGCTGGGGAGAAGGCCATGGCAGGTTTGTAATTGAGAAGATACTTCATTTTCAAAAATCTATGGATGCGATTTTAAAATGTAAATACCCTTGAATGTACCCTGAAAAGAATATTGTTTATGTTGTAACTTAGTAATAGATGGTTAAAGTCCACCTTTCCAACAGATTGATAACTTTTAAATTCACAAATGAAAACCAAATGTGCAACAGTTGTCAATGGCCACATTTTTGTATACTGGATTACTTCTCATGATCACTGGTCATCTGGTGAGGCTTCATTAGTGCTTGCTGATTTCTCTTGAAGAAGATTTTTGTCTTTCTGTAAGAGTATAATGCGTGTGGTCTCTGTTTGGCCTGCAAAAGCTAGCCAGAAAAGATAGAGCTTGCTTTAATTTCAGAAAGCAAATGAAGATGCACTTTGTTCTCTGCCTGAATTCAACAACCACAGGATTAGTCCAAAAGACGACCAGGTTTTATAATTGCTGCTATTGTAAATCCCCATCTCCAGAACTGAGACTCTTAACATAACTTCTCATAAGAGAATGATTACCAAAAAGGTAGGTCCAAAATGAACTCTCCCCATACACACCAAACACATTTCCCCCCCAATTTTGTGACTTCTAGCAATTTTGCATACTCATTCATGAGTTTTCTTGGCAACAGTAGATAAAGAGTTTTCCATTGCCACTTTCTGGAGCTTATTCTGCTTCCAGCTCTCGGTCTCTCATGGTTTTCCATGCAAAGATTAATCACACCACACCTAATAACTGAGATCAGACAGAACTTTTTTTTTTAAAAGCATCAGTTACAGAACCTCTGTTCCTAGAAGGGCATGCTTGAATCTTCAAATATTTTTAATATTTAATTTTTAAGCATTTGTATTAAGCTTTAATATTATTTGAGTACAACCTCACAATGACCCAAGAACTAGTCTTATCAGTCCTGTCCATACATATCATGTTGAAGAATGGGGAGGAATTCATTTATAATACTCACCCATTTTTATTCTAACCATAACAGTCCCAAATTGTGGGTATTAAAGAAGTTTAAAACCACCCAATTTCAGCATTTTAAGAACGGAGCAATAAGAACAACAAGAGGCCCAGCACCACATTTGACACTGACACAGCCAGTGAGCTACGTACAAGGGGTCTATGACAATTTGCCACAACCAACTTGCTGCAGGACAAGAATTACAATGATATCAAAGAAATAGTGGAATAGAATCATTAAAGAAATGATGCAAAAGAAGGAACAGAAGGGAATGTGAATTTCAAAAATTAAAATATGTTTTTATTTGCCGTATTTTTCAGAGTAGAAGACGCACCTTAGTTTTTGGGGAGGAAAATAGAGAAACAAAATTCTGCCTACCAGGTATACATTTGGCTAGCGTCCTTAGTCTGGTTAGCTTCAGCACATTAGTTTGCTGGTTTTGACAGTGTGCGTGCCAGGTTGGGGATAAAAAACAGCTTCTAAAGCACAGCTGATCTTCGGAGAGAGAAGCAATGAGAAAAGCAGGCGAAGCAGGGAAGATCGCTTCACTCGCTAGCGCCTCGTTAGGGCTGAAAAAAAGCTTCAAAAAAGCTACATTCGGTGTATAACCCAAATTTTCAGCCTCTTTTAGGGGAGAAAAAAGTGTGTCTTATATTCTGAAAAATACAGTATTTTAAATAATTAAATAGAATCGTTAAAATGTCCCGCAGCGAGTTGTCCCACGGTGAGTTGGCCACAGCGAGGTGACTCTGACATGTTCTCCCATTCTGGTGTACAAGACCCTCTGGGAACCTGAAGAATCTGCTTCTCCAGAACTCAGTTCAGAGAATGTGGGTTACATGATTGCCTAAAGTACAGTGATTTCCACATGGGTTCACCACTAAAAATCATACACATCAGAATATCACCAAATTATGGTACATAACAAATGCTGGTAGACATCTGGATTCCTTCATAAACGTTCATCCTATCCCTGCAATCAGCAACAGATTTCCAGTGCCAGCTACAAATGAAAACAAACTGGGTGAGCATTGTCCTTTTGGCATACAAACATATGGTATAAGTGGGTTTTATAGCTTAGCCAGAAATAGTTCTTGACAACAGTCTGTCATTTTATTTCTGGTTTTTGCAGGACTGCTATCTTGATTGCTTTTGTCCGAACCAGCTGCTTTAGCGCCACTTGGTGACTTCCTTCTTTGTGCTTCATTACAATGGTAGCAGGGTTTTCATTGCTCTGACCAGCCTCTGTAAGATGGCTCCAGGGTTTGACTGAAAGAGCATTGTGCTGTGATGGCTGCTTAAAACCAAAAATCGAATGCTCTTCTTAGTCCCCACCTCACCTCAGTCTTTTCACTCTTCTTTTTTTCAATCTGGTCAAGAGAGTCTGCCAATATCTCTCTAAAATGTTGCTGGCAATGTGGGAAAGGATAACGTATCCCTTTTGTATGCAAGAATGGCTTGGAACCCTGAGGTCTGAAACAACAATTGTCCTCAGCCCTCAAGTTGCCTCTAAGGCAACGGTGGACAACTATGCTGGCTCAGGAATTCTGGGAGTTGAAGTCCACAGGTTGTAAAGTTGCCATAGATGCCCATCTCTGCTCTAGAGCAAAACGAGTTTCCATGACATGGAAGGATATGAGCTTTGTAAGACAGAAAAGAACCTGCTCCATTTTGTAGCTCATTCCTTAGTTAATAGGGAACAGAATAATATTACTTCTGATTTTGTTTGTTTTGTTTTTCTGGAATGTGTGCTATTAATATTGGAAAATTATTGTGGCTCATTTCCAGTTTAATTTGTACCCGGCACATTCCTGTTAATTTCTATACTAGATCAGATGAGACCAAGCACACACATCACTCAGTTCAGCAAACATTGAAACAGTAAACTAGCAAGACTATAATAAAGACTGGCAAAATAGGGAGGGAGACACAAACCACAAGCAAAATTTACATTGTCTCTACGGTTTATCAAAAGGCATAGAACTTTCCACTGCAAACAGTATTCTGGGAAATTAGCATGACAGTCTCAATCTAAGTGGCCTTAGGCTATTGTAGCTTTATTTCCATTCAAGAGATGGAAAGTAGGACACCAGGTGATCCCTCTTCTATTCTGCATGCAAAGGAAATCATTTCATGGATGTGAATGATGTACACAGCAAGTACAACCATATTCACAATTTTACCTATCACATTCATAGCCAAAATTGAGGGATTACAAGTATTTGGGCACTTAGAACAATTAATTAGCATGAAGCTCTGCCGGGAAGCTGCAGTAGTGTCTAGTAAATTTGCAGTTCTGCTGGTAGTCAAAGGCATTTAAGGTGCCAATATCGCTTAATACATTCCAGTCCCTTATAACAAAAGTAGGACTCTTGAGAACAAGGCTATTGCTTTCCCACTATTA
The DNA here is from genome assembly GCA_036250565.1 of Sibynophis collaris. NCBI lineage: Eukaryota > Metazoa > Chordata > Lepidosauria > Squamata > Sibynophiidae > Sibynophis > Sibynophis collaris. The sequence goes on from JANHFK010007166.1 coordinate 66,947, forward strand.
TAGGTAAAAGTAGAAGGGCAATAAGGTCTGTAATAGTAAATCTATGGTTACGAATTGTTTCTACATAGTTTAACACTGTTCCCAAACCTAAATATTGCCTGTCTTAGTTCTATTTCCTTACTAATTAACATTCCAAGCCTCTTTGAAATATGTGTTTTATAACCTAGATACTATACTTTTTTTCTCTAAATGTGTTGCACAATATAACAACGTGGCATTTATTTTCTACTGCAAAACAGACAGAAAAAACAAATAGTGACAAATTGGTTTTTAATAAAAAAAACATGCAAACATATTTTATAAGTACTATTTCCCCTATTGAACATCTGCAATAAAAGTAGTTGTGATCCTTTTGGGCTAGCCCGACTAATCTTTCCTTTAAAGTTCTCCTTCTTAATGCATGGGTAGAATTGCTGGCTCCAATACTGTACTTACTTTGATTCAATCCAGGTAAATGTTTGTTCAAAAAAGCAAAATATGTATCTGAACTGTCCACTTTTGTTGAACTACAGTTCCCAACACCCTCACCATGGATCATTTAACTGAGATGCTGGGATTAAGAGTTTAGCAACACTTGGATATTGAAAGTTGGCTCCATTAGAGCATTGTAAAGAGTAGACTCTTTCACACAGAACTCAACCCCTAGTTACTTCAGGGATATGTCTGTGTAGTTACCTTGCCAACGATATAAAACTGATTTACCATTTGCCTTCTTCCAGGATACTCCCCCCACCACACCCCAAACTTCTCAATCAAATTTACAGTTGTGGAATTTCCTGATAATCTGCAATCCAAATACTAAGCAGGTGCAACCCTTGCTTACCTTTTCCAGATCAGCCAAAGATGGTGGTTTATTGCTGTTACCTAACTATTCATGATAATTGAATTTGTAGGGCATGTTGTGCCGTGCAAAACAGCAATTAATCATTTTTGTTTATTGCCAATATGCTTTCTGGGAATTATGGAAATTGCATTTTAACCTTTTGGAAGATGCCAAGTTGTGGAAAGCTGATCTAGTACATATGTATATTATATACCTTACAGGCATCAACCTTTCTGACTTCATGCATTTTTTGAAATTGTTTTTGTAGCAGTATCCATGATCACACAGATTCACATTGTTTTATGAAGCTACTTCAAGGAAACCTCAAGGAAACTTTGTTTGAGTGGCCTGGCAAAAAAGGGGTTGGAGAGATGCTTAAAAAATCAGAAAGAGTATTAAAAAGAAATCAGTGTGCCTACATTAATGGTAAGTCGTTTTGCTCTGGTGTCTTTAAATTTAACATTCTTTCCCCAATAATGATTACCCACAAAAGTTTAAATTTTTATGGTATGTTAAAAGTCATGAAAAGGTCCTTTTATGATTTTGGGGAAGTGGCCTTGTTTTTCCTGCTTCAGTAAAAGACGTGTTTGTTTTGCTTGCTTGTTTGTTTATTTATATATACATACATACACACATACATACATACATACATAGATGCCAGCATGATTTTTATTCCATATCGTTCAATAGATTCAGGGAAGCTCATTTAATTTCCTCCTTACAATTTAGGCAGTTTACATCCAA
>JANHFK010007168.1:12590-25725 GCA_036250565.1 Sibynophis collaris
GGAAGGAAGGAAGGAAGGAAGGAAGGAAGGAAGGAAGGAAGGAAGGAAGGAAGGAAGGAAGGAAGGAAGGAAAAACGCCGGATTTTTCCTGGAGGGGAGGGGCAGAGAAAACCTCGTGGGAACCTTTTCGGCTGTTTTAAACTGGTGGCTTGGATATGCACACTGGCAACAGGAAGGGACCTGCCAGTAGTTTGCCTTTTCTTTCATTCTGTTCTAGGCTGGGCCTCTCACCCAACCAGCCAGCAGCCCCTGAGAGGCCTTGGGGGGGGGGGAATTGTGCAAGTAAGACAAGCCCCAGCCATCCGGGGGTCAATTGTTAGACACCGATGGCGGTCATGCAATTCTGATCGTCTCAGGAGAGCTCCTGTTCTCTCTCCCACAAGGCTCTCTCTCCCCCCTCCCCTCCAGGAAAAATCTGGCGCTTCTGGTGGGACACCATGGCAGTTGACTTGCTCCCCCCAGAAGTGCTAGACTTTCCCTGGGGGGGGGGATCTCGCAGGAGCCTCTCTCTTTCTCTCTGCTCCATCCTTCACAGCGGCATCTCCATCCACCTTTGAAGAGAGGAGGTTTGAAGAGAGGAGGGGGTGGTCTCTGAGCTTGGTGGCTTTCTGTGAAGCCGCTGCCTTGCTCCCACCAGAAGCTCCGGATTTTTCCTGGGGAGGAGCCCCCCACTTGCCTCTTACCGCCCCCTGCTACCCCCTGCCGCTCCCCTGTGGCCTGCTTGCCTCTTACCGCCCCCCTAAGGCATCCCAACACCCCCCAGGGGGCGTTACCGCCCACTTTGGGAACCACTGTTCTATACTATAACATTTGATTAATTCAGATATAGTAGTGTTGTACAGGATTCTAAAGAATCGAGAATTGCTTCAAACCCATGCAAGTCCAACACTTCTCTGCTGTTAATTAATTTTCTAAAACAGTCTTCAAAAGGTTCAGGCTTCTTACATGAATACAGAGAGGCATTGCACTTACACAAGGCCCAATATAGTTCTTCTGAATCATTTTCCATGTATGTTCGGTAATACAAATTTGCTGAGCAATTTGTCATGAACAGCACCTGCAAAAGTAAGTTTTCATGTTTTATATTCATGATATTGAAAGTTGATTATGAAACTACCTATGCTACAGGTATGTATTCATAATTCTCTTTTTTTAAAGAAGAGATCTGATTGTGCTAACATTTTTTCTTCTGCAACTGCTTTTGCTTATAGTTTAGAATATGCACTAGATTCTGCCAAGTTTCTGTTGCAGATTATAAACTGTGGAAGTTTCCTCTTTATTATTAAGTCTTAGAGAGTTTGCCTTATTTTTGCTGGGGTTTATTTCCATAGCTCCAATTACTCATTATGTCTGGATCTCTAAAATTCTACAATCAATAATATGCAGCTCTTTATAAATAGGCGAGGGAAATGCAGTAATAGTTTACAATCCTTATTGGTTAGATCAGAATTGGAAAAAAATGTAATGGCTACTTTAAATTTATGATATTTCTATGTTAAAGACACATTTCATATGTGAATAGCTGTATTAACTCACACGGTAACTCTGCAAACATATGATCAGCTGAATGATGTCAAGTGGTTAGAGGTTATCATTGCTTCCTAGGAAATGTTTTATATATACAGTACATGGAAATATAGTAAGTTATATTTAAAATACCATTTAAAAGGAATTTGCTAAGTTGCATAAATTAATAATGCATTGTAATTTATCATATAGTTCTATCAATTTGTGTCATCAAACTATATCAAAAATGCTTTCGAAAATGGAGGAGGTAGGTGGAAACACATAGTACTGTGTGACGCTTCTAAAGTTTGTCAGTAAAAATTAAAGCACAAGTAAGAAGAATAATGGAATCTGATCCACTGAAAATGTGAAAGATCCCTTTTTGATAACAAAATATCTCATTATATGCATAAAACAGTTGTTTTGAACACAAAAAGTAATATTTCAATCATTTCATAAGTGCGTCTAGGTTAAAATAAATGTTTTACACTTGAAATAGTATCTTAAATCAAAGTGGAATGTTTCAAATATGAAGTTGAAAATCATGTTTTGCAATGTATATGCACAAGTAAAATTAATTAACGTGTGAAGGAAAACATGTGTTTTGAACTTCAAGAAAAAGACAAAGGAATTGAACTTGACAAACATATCTGCACTGGATCTTTTATTCCGAAAATAAGGTTTCCTTCTGGAATATCTTTGTTACTTGAGATATGTCTTATAGTATTTGCTACTGGAGTTAATTCCCTATTCTGTTGACAAGATGCAGAAGCCACTCTGAATTAAGCTTATTGAGGCAGGGAAATACAAATGAAGTTGGAACAGAAAGAGGAATAGCAACTTTTTTTCTGGTCCACCACAAAATGAAAGTAATAATATTTACAAACTGGAAGATGTAAACGAGTTATTAATTATGAGCCATGCCCATTAGCATTATAATACTATCCTGTATAAAAATAGAACAAAATTAAAAGAATTTAAACTAGAGTTGTGTTGAAACTTGAAGCATATACTTCTCACTCTTGGTTCACTGCCAATGTTTAAAACACCCAAAGACTAAACTTCATCTATATTATACACCAGAGGCTTTTTGGCTTTATCAGTGTGAGGTTATGTTAGGTCAACTTGGTTTAAAGTCAGCCTTATGAAATTATCATGCTAATCATTGTAGAAGCAAATTATCTACCAATGTAAAATATTTATCTTGTAAGCATGAATTATTGGCTAATAAAATATCTTATTACTTTCTAGACCAAAAGTAATAAATGTATATAATAACACTATAAATTACTACTGTCTTTTCATCTTCATTTCAGATTGTCCTGTATATAAGCTTTGAGCATGCACAATGTTCTTCTAATGTAACAAAAAAATCTGTGTGAGCAAACTATATGTATGTAGCATTGGCTTATGTCCAGATTTTATAATTAGGTATTTCCATGAAAATAAAATAATTCATATTGGTAGGATAGCTCATTCTTTTAGGAATGAAATCTTTGGCCTAGTAGATTCTGAAAGTAAAAGTTCACTAAAATGAAAATAAATGTGATTATTAGCTGTATACATTTATTTTAAAAATATTTATTAGTGTTCATTTTGTATAACCTGATATAATGATTTATGTTTAGTAGTATTAATGGGGTACACTAATAATCATTTTTGAAAGATCTAATATTGTCCAATTATTATAAATAGTGACTTACATATGGCCGCTGTTTTTGTCCCCAAATACATATAATGTTTCTGTGGCATTAGTCAGCACTCAGCATCCTCTGCTCCTTGGGAAAAGCAATATTAGCAAGTTTTTTTTATAGCTACCATAGCTACCTATGATCCAGCTCCTTTCTTACAACCTTAGTACAGGTAGTCCTCGACTTATGATCACAACTGAAGCCAGACTTTCCACTCCTAAGCAAGGCAGTTGTTACAGTGAGTCCTGTCCAATTTTATGCCTTTTTGCCATGGTTGTTAAACAAATCATGGCAGTTATTAAGTGAATCACACAGTTGTTAAGTGAATACAGATTTCTCCATTGACGTTGCTTGTCAAAAACAAGCAACTGGTGTTCATATGACTGACTCCAGGATACTGCAACTTGCCTGTTGCCAAGTGCTTGGATTTTTAATAGGATGCTGCAAGTTGTAAATACAAGAACTGGACATCTGTCACATTTTTAGTGCCGTTATAACTTTGAATGGTCACTAAACAAATGGTTTTTACGTCAAGCGGATTTTTTTAAAAAAATGATTGAATTATTAATATACAGTATTTTATACTGTATTGTTTCAAACAATCAAATACTTGTCATATAGTTCAACTTGAACTATTACATTGCTAAAATTGGATTCCTTCGTTTTGTCTTAAATACCTTACAGTTCAATTTAATACAGGAAGATTTGATTGATTTTCCAACATTCAATAAGTGAGCCTAAAAAAATACTAAGAGTTTATGTATACAATTGCATGCTTAAATGAAAACCATAAGTGTAATATTAATAAATATTAATTTACCTCCCATATATGTTAATGTGCACTGTGACTGAATCTCACAATGTTTGCTGAATTATACATTTGCACAGTACATTGAATCATATACTGACCAAACACTCTGTATTTGTGTAACATACTTATCCATTAAAAACTATCCAAGATTAAAAATATCTGAGTTTAGCATGTAGGTCTTATGCTTTTAATTGCCTTGGTTAAACCTCTGTGTGAATCCAGCCCCTGGGTGACTGAAATGGTCCTTTCCTTTCAAATAACTTAATTTATAGGATTGCTGTGAATTTAAAAATGAACAGAAACTATTGCATACTGCCTTGGGAAAAAAAGTCGAAATATAAATCAAGTGTCTATAAAAATAACAGCTCGAGATATAAATAATTGTGGGATGCAATAATGTCCTTGGAATGTATTCTGCTTGTGAGAAGTAAAAGGGAGCATCTGAAAACTAGATAACAAATCCATTGAATCTGAAAACTAGATAACAAATCCATTGAATATTGTGTTCTGTTCCCTGCAGTGGTCAGTCCAGAGGCACAAGCAGACATGAAAGCAATGCCTCCATCCAGCCCAGTTGCCAGAGCAACTGGTGTTCAGTGACATGTTACCTCTGAGCATGAGTTTGCTATAGATCAGTGTGTAGTCCCTGTTTCCTCACCCTCTTAGCAAGAATAGAGTGCTGATCTAGGAAAATCACTGAACCCCTCCTGATGGCTATTATTGTGATTGTGACATAATGCGTGTCAGTGTCGATGACTAATACAGAGCTACAATAGTAAATTACTTAGGGTTGTATGCTAAATTGCAAAGGCCAATGTACTCCCAAGAAAATAAATGAAATAAATGAAAACTTATGCCTGAAAACAAAATTAATTGAAATCTACAACTCACTTTACCTTATTTTCAATAGTTCTATCCATTTTTTAAATGCAAGTAACTTATATTATACCATTTTTTCAACATTCCTTTTCCCCCCCATTTATTCTCAGTTGCTACAGACGACCATGTACTGTTCGAAAGAAACGCTGCGATTCTGGATTCTATTATAGTGAAGAAGTTTGTCGCTGTGTACCCACATACTGGAAACTACCACTTATCAATTAGAAAAGACAATGTCATTTGATGTACATTTTTTCCTGTTTCTACTTTTTAAAAAACTGCTAACGTGTGGATTTACAGTGCAGAAGAGACGTTATAACATTATTGGAAACAGACACATTTTTACTCTAAGACACATGGGAAGTAATTTTTTTTTTAACTGGGATTTTCTTCATTATGAAGATTATAATTTGTCAGTGATGAAGCAGACTAAATTTTCTTCATTGTGATTTTTTAAAAAAAAGATAATGATTACATAATTTATTTTCTTTTAAAGATACTGTATGCATTCCTTTTTTTATACCGGAAACAATTTTTAAATTTCACTGTGATCAATATTTTTATATCTTGCAAAACATGTTTTAAATAAAATTGAAGTGTATTATATATTGTTTGAGAAAATGCAGCATTCTGTTCTGTTACTATGTTTAAATGTAATTGATATAACAGAATAACACAAGAGTTGGGAGGAATCTTGGAGGTTTTTTAATCCAGCCCCCTGCTCAATCAGAGATCCTATACCATTTCAGACAAGTGGTTTAAAAACTTCCAGTGATGGAGCACCCACAACTTCTGAAGGCAAGCCATTCACTGATTAATTGTTCTATCTGTCAGAAAATTTCTCCTTAGTTTTAGGTTGGTTATGGACTTGATTAGTTTCCATCCATTGTTTTTTGTTCTGCCTTCAGGTACTTTGGAGAACAGGTTGACCCTTCTTTGTGGTAGCCCCTCAAATATTTGAAGACTGGTATCATGTCACCCCTAGTCCTTCTTTTCATTAAACTAGACCAGTGATGGCTAACCGTTTTGCCGTTGCGTGCCAAAAGGGAGGGATGAGTGGGGATTGCACATGCATGCCCACACCTATAATTCAATGCGCCCTGCCCCCTGTGTATGCACACGTGACCCCCATGCTCACCCCACTTTTGGCACATGATGGCAAGGTGGGCCAGTAGGCCCATTCCCCCCCCCAAACCTTTCTAAGCATCTGGAGAGGGTGAAAATGGCCTTCCTGACCCTCCCAGAGGCCAGTAACCGCCCATGTGCCAACTTCCGGTAGGCCCAATTTTCGCTCTCTCCAGGCCCCAGAGCCTTTCTAGGAGTCTGGGGAGGGCGAAAACAGCCTTCCCGATCCCAACGAGGCTCTCCGGAGGCCAGAAACCGCCCATGTGCCAACTTCCGGTAGGCCCATTTTTCCCCTGAAAAGCCCAAAAATCAGTTGGGCGGCGCGCGCATGCACACTGCAGCTGAGCTGGGCCAATGCTCGCATGCCCACTGATATGGCTCCTCATGCCACCTGTGGCACATGTGCCATAGATTCACCATCCCGGAACTAGACATATACATTACCTACAACTGTTCTTCATATGTTCTAGCCTCCAATTCCCTCATCAATTTTGTTGCTCTTCTCTGCACTCTTTCTAGAGTCTCAAAAAATATTTTTATATTGTTGCAACCAAAACTATAAGTGAATATGTGGCACTAATTTCTTCTCTAAAACACCTGTTTAGATACTGAAGAAAGATTCTGAGAAAATAGTATTATAAATACGTAAATTATAAAATAAAGTACAAATATCTTGTACTTTAAAGAAGATACAAGAAATAAGTGTGAACACAGTACTAGATACTGTATATTTGTGGCAAATATACTTAAAAGTTTAAGGTGCCACCACAGCATCCCAAACTTTCCTAATTGAGAAGAGACCATTATTTCCTGAGAGATATTTTAATGTTGAACAGCTCTTATCAATGGAACTATTTAAGATTTAATTGAAATCCCATTTTGTTTTAGTCCTACAAAAAACAAGCTTAATCATCTTCTGTTTTTGATGTACACTACAGTATTTGAAGCTTGCTTTTGTGTGTCTTGTTAATTTCTTTATTAAGCAAACTCATCTCACTAATAATGATTTAATCATTATAATTTTGGTTTGTTTTGTAAGACTTTGGCCAATTCATTGTAATTTTGGATGTCAGTTATCTCTATCGAATGCTTCCACCCGCCCCCGTCTAAAAACTGAAGCCCCTGGTTGGACGGTGTGCTTTTTAACAGGTGTAGAATTAAATTTTATATTCATTAATGTATGTTAGCTCACTGATGACTTGCTTTATATGAGTTCATACACTAATTTTGAGCTTATCAGCCAAAACCAAATGGAGCAGACTAGAAAAAAGTAATTTGGTTGCATAATCTCACTTCTTTCGTCTCCATTTTTATATGACATGAAACAGTAATCATTTAATAACCACAGTAAGGTTCAGGAAACAACCACAGCCTAACATTCTGTTTTCATTCATTTGAGGTTATGCACAACATTCCACCCATGTTTTAATTATGAGAAAGCCAAAGCTGGAATTATGCCACATGGAAGAATTTATTCCATGAAAACTCTAATCACAAAAGATGCAGACCAGTAAGAACGAATTATGACCATTGCATATTTTGAAACAGTTTTTAAAAAAGCATAATTCAGTGTCCTGTTCTATAGAATCTCTTGCATTCTAGAGAAATCAGCTTAACCAATCATGGACATCTTCAAGGACATCTTGCAAAGACGGTAAAGCGAACATTTTATAGCATTTGTAGCATTATTGCTACAATGGTGATAGAAGAACTACATGGGAAAGATAGAAACCTGGACCTTAAAGATGCCTATAAGGATAGGAATTAGTTTCTGGTAAAAAGCCTTATAAATTCTTGAATGTTGCACATCTGCTGCCCTAAGGTCATAAATGACAAAAAATACGCACTTTTTTATGGCAGCATTTAACATGAGAAAGGATTTGTTATCAGGCCTTTTAAGTATAGCTAATAGCCAACATAACAAAGTATGTCAAGCCTTTTTATACATTCATATAAAAGGCATTAAATCTTATCCATCTCAGCAACAGGAAATTAGTGTGGTATTTCAATGTCTTTGAGGGAATTACTAGTAAAAGCTGAATGCTTACTATTATAAAACCACATTGATGGTTTGATTGGTTGCTATCAATTAAGAAAACCAAGTTCCAATCTCAGTAAATCTGATCAAAATGGATTTTTAATTAAACATTCTGTCCAGATGTTCGAATATTATCATATCCTCATTTGCTCATTCTTTATGATGCCATATTGAGATTAACTGTGTTTGCCAACTTCACATTCATTTTGTAGTTTTACCAAACAATTTGCTGGTTTTTATTTATTTGTTAGACTGATTCATCCATTTGCCTCTGCTTTAAAAAAAACCTTAAAAGCCTTCAGATATGAAGAGACATGCATGGTTTCTCATAAGGCATCATACATTTTTAAAGTGTGGTTGGTTTAAGTGCTGAGATCAATGTATGCGAGTTGTAGAGCTGAATTCCAAAAGCAGAGTAATAAAAAAAGGCTGAGTGTCAAAACAATACTAAACAAGGTCTCCAGATCTCTTCCGCTATTCACCACATAATTTTTTGACATGAATTCAACTATTGCTGTACTTAAAATTGGAATGGTGGGGCTGGTTATTGTCAGAGACAAATTAAAAGGAGCAACTGAAAAGAGTTTTGGAAGAAGGTCAAAATAATAGTCATAGCACTTTGATTTAAGACAAAAATAGTACCTCTTGTCTTAGAAAGAAAACAGTATCTTTTGTATACTCTAGGCCAATGTTTATGAATCTGGAAACTTAAAATGTGTGAATTTCCACTCGCAATTCAGAATTCCCCAGCTGAAGTTAAATCCACAGATCTTCAAGTTGCCAGGTTTCAGAAACACTGCTATAAACAGTATTTATACAGCTAGTGCTTGATAGTTCTGACCATTAGTCCTACTTCTGCACCGCAATTACAACATATTTTCAAACTGGAAAACACCAGGGGTGAAATGCTGCCGGCTCTATCCGGTTCGCGGGAGCCAGTAGCAGCGGGTGATTCGGAGAACCGGTAGCACCGATGGGGGGAGGCTCCGCCTTCCCAAACTGGGACGTCATTACGTCCCGGTTTTGACCATGTGTGCATGCACAGATGATGGTGCACACACAGACGACAGCGCATGCATGGCGCGTGCACATCAGGGAACTGGTAGGAAAGGTAAATACATTTTACTCCTGGAAAACACTGTGTATATACTAGTTAAGCACAACTTTTTCTTGTAATTCTTTATTTGTCTCATAGATATTTTGAATAGAACAGTGGTTATGCACTAGATCCCCTTTTCTTTGCATTTTAAGTACATTTCACGCCTCAGTTCCAACTCATTTTCATGATGAAAATGTTTTTACTTTTATTCTTTGATTTCCAATTATCCTTCATATGCTCCTCTTTCCTCCCCACCTGTACAAATAGAAGGCTACATTTCTGCAAGTATCAGCAATGGACCCAAGTATACGACTATTCAAAGTATTTGAATCTAGCAACAACAATTATGTCAGAAGAAATATCAACAGTTCTCTGATTGTGATTCAGAGCAATTGGTAATTATCCTAATGATGTCTAGCCTCCATTTCTTCTAGAGGAATATTCAAGAACCATAGATTCCAATCCTGGATGAGTTTTTTCTTCCCTAAAGCAGGAACAGGAAGCAGGAAGATCAATCAAGATTGGCTAAGAAAAAGTGTTTAGTGGGTCTGCATATTTTTGGCTGTTCTGCTCATGTGAAAAACATGGCAAGAAAGCAGCATATCTAAAATGATTTAATCTGCTACTTTATTTGTCCATAGAGAACATAATGTTTATATCACGTCATGGAGAATCCTAGGTTTTCTACATCAATCTCAGTGTTCTGTCCATTGCACCAAACAGAAAAAGAAACACACAAATATCAGAAGTTGATTTTGTCCACAGGTTTTGGAAGAACTGGTTCATGTCAAGATACAGATGCATTTTATGCAGTTCTTTCAACAATGTATTTGTTTGTACAATCAATTAACCTTTTTGCAGGCTGCACTCAAAAATGTTTCTATCACTATTTTCTCTTAAGCAAAGATGCTTTCTGGCAACTGTTCTAGTTGCTTTGGCCTAATGCAGTTATAAATTTCAATCTAGCTGTGTGGTTATTTACTTTAGTAAAGCTTATATACTCAGAGCTCAGTGTTACAATATTAATTTCAGCTTTTCTTAGTAAACAAATAGTCAGCTTTTAACTTTGTACCCTAGCATATTTCTAAACTGACAGGTAACCAAACAAAAGTTCTGAACTATCCTGTGAGTATTATCCCAAAACTAATCTTAAAACAAAGTCTTATGTGCTAGAAGCTTTATATATAATTGAGTTGAGCTACTGTATTACAGTTAGATCCATTGTTTGTTATTACATTATCTAATTAATATTAAATATGTCCACTTTATTAGACAAAACCTACACGTAATATCATTATTTGTTTTATAATTGAATAGCAGTTCTAAGAGGCTGCAAACTCTTGAAAAACTGGTTGCTTAACCAGTGCCTTTCTGGTTTTGTTCTATTCAAAATCTTTCTGGTTGCTTTCCTATCTACAAACTCAACCACCTAAGTATGTTTATCTTTCTCCACATTACAAGAACAGTTGAAGATGAATTATTAAAAAAAACCAAAGAGTGGCAAATTGTTAAGAAGTCCATCTTTTCTATTTCTCTCACTCATTACTTTCTTCACTCAAATCCATACTAAAACTTTATTTCTGATTTGTAAAAAAAGTAATAAGCAATGGTGCAATGTTTAATATGACCCTCAGAAATTGAACTGAATTGTTATTTTTTAAAACAGAAGAAACACTTCTGTTGCACCTGTCTTCTTTTTCTGTAGAAATACAATGTTAAGTTATGACTTCCTGTTCTAATGTCCATAATATATAGATTAGCTGTTCTTTGGTATGTATCTTAATTATTCTAAAATGGCACCTTTCAACATCAATGTGCCTAAAAGACACTTTCTTTGGTACTAACCAGGCTCCTGGGTAAAAAATAATTAAAATCCCAGTATCACCCAGACACTATAAGCATTCTTAGCAAATAGAAAGGTTAGTTGGAGCATCTGAGTGCATTTCTTGAAAATACATGCACTTACCAGAAAAAGCCAATGTGAATGTACAGAAGCATCCCAGCAGAGTGAAGATGGTCCAGGGAGTTTTATCTCTAGTTTGCTTTTTCATTAACTTCACTCTTGTGGCTTCAAATAGCAGCCAGTTTATGGAACTACCTTGAACTTAATCCTAAAGTTCATACCATACCTCTGTGCATACTAATTCAAAAATAATAATGTAGAAAACTGTTGATAACTGCAATAAGAGACTGCCTCTATCCAGTAGATTTTCTTGACCAGTATGATCCAGCAGGATGGGCATACACCTGATCCCATTGATTATAGAATGTTATCTTACAGGGCCTTGGAAGGGTCCTGAAGGCCTACTTTGTCATGCCCCCTCCCCTCACAGATTTGTTTGGCTTCCACTATTAATGTTGCTCAGGAACTATTGAAGACCTAATTATTCAGGCCAAGGTAGAGGATGATTGTGGAATCTTCTTTTTGCCTGATTTTTATTTTTTTTTAGAGGGGGGAGGGGTTTAGATTCCCTTGATTTATTTTAGTCTTGTTCTGAATACTTAGTTTTTCTTGTCCATTGTGTATTTCATCTGGTTTTATATGTATTAATTCTTCATTGTAAGCCATCCAGAGTCATTTGGGAGTTGAGTAACCAATTAAGTAAAAATAAAAGCAATACTTTGGATTCCAGATAGTTATCACTTGGTCTTGAGAAGGATGGCAATTTGGCACGCTCAAAATATCATCAACTATATCTGTCATAACCTGTTATCTGTAGCCACATTGCTTATGGGTTATGGAAACTGGAGTTTACAACATCTGGAAATCACCAAGCTGTCTGCCCTAATCTAAAGTAAATGGAATTGGCATAAAAAACAAATGTAGTTTCATATACAAAATGGCAAAAGAAAAACAATTTCTGGTCATATTCTCAGCTGCTAAAAATTACATAACAATGAAAACAGCAGAAAATGTAGATATACACATGTAATATTGTTGTATGGAATAAAAAGAAAAGAAAAAAGAGATTGCTTCTGATGGATCTCTGGAGAAAGTGGGGTTCAAGGCATTGTATTTAAGACTGAGAGCTTTATAAAAATTAGCTCTAGCACTGAGATACTACACTGTTCTTGTTTTCTTAATGTTAGTTTTCCTATAAAGATCTTTGACTAGGATATATCTTTCCCAAGAGACTCATGAGAGTGACTAGTGGTATACTTGAAATTTTTCAGGAAAGCAGCAGTAGCAGCCATTCTTTGTTTCCATTAATTCACATGTTAGTCCAAAGAGATTTAAAATGTATTCCACCTATGCCTTCCCTACACCTGAGAATGCACTTGACCACAAAGTTGTGTTGTAAACTGTCCTTTGCTGGATTTTTTGTGTGAAAATGGCATAAGAATGCGGACTATTTTAGTCATTCTGAGAAACCTCATAGAGTCCCCAGAGAGTGTTAAGGAACAATCTGTCTGCAACAAGGAAATAAAAAAGGAAATGCCAACCCAGTGGAAATTTATTTATATGTTTAACGCCTGCTGAAATAACAAAATGTCTGGCTTTACAGGCAAATGTGGCATATGCCAAAGCAGTTGAACTAATGCAACTTTGAACTTGTAAACATTATTCAAGTAAGTTGCGTAAAAATTTCATTTCCCTCCTCTATACTTTAGCTAAAATAAGTGTCTGAAAAATGCATCATGAAACTATTTTTCATTTGAAATGGAAATTTTCTTTCTTGTCTGAAATGCATTCAGTGACATTCCAATATGCTAAAAAATTGAAAAGCACAAAAACAAGATTTTTATCTGTTTCTTACAATAGATAGTTCTGTCTAATAACATTTTGAAACATCTGCCTGACTGAATGAATAAAATCCCAAGTGAATAGGAAATATCTAAGTTTATACAAGGTCTATAGCCCTCCTTTCATTTATAAATCTACCATAGTTAATGTACCATATAGAGGCAAGGTGGCGCAGTGGTTAGAGTGCAGTACTGCAGGCTACTTCAGATCTGCAGTTCAGCAGATCGAATCTCACTGGCTC
>JANHFK010007168.1:69792-89754 GCA_036250565.1 Sibynophis collaris
AAAAATGAAGAAAGACATGAAGTGGTATTAACTGTTATATGAAAGGTTGCTGATAATTAAGCATATTATTAAGATTTTATGACTGTGTAGATGCCTATTTTTATTAACCTTGAACCATTGTTAGAAGTGCTTGTTCTTTGTAACTCTTTTCTCCCTTTTTAAAAACAACATGTATAAAAATTTTCCCCAACCTTTTTCCCGAAAAAATAAAACTCAATAAAACTTGTTATATAAAAAAAAAAAAAAAAAAAAGAGTGGACAGCATCAGACTTACCTGAATTGGGGTTCTATGGAGGACACATCCAGAAGAAGCACTCAAAATAGCCATTGGATTAAACAGGTAGCATTCTAGATTGGCCTCTATACAGACTACTAAGAAGTGGCAAATGCATTTCCAGAGATATTTACTATCTTGTAAACCTGATACTGTCTCCAAATCATTCTTTCAGAAATGTAAACCTTCTCAATGGGAAGTTACTGTGGTTGAATCATCTTACATAGGATTATTATGCAGTCCTATATAATGTGTTTCTGAGAGTCACAATATTATGAATTATAGGGCACCAATAAGAATATTTGAATGAACTGATTTTATAAAAGGGCTTTTTTGTGACTTCTAGACATAGCATAAGCCAATTCTTAAACAGGGCTCTTAGTATCCTTCCATCCAGGTTTTTAATCTCCCTTAGATACATATGTTAAAACATTAAAACTAATTAGACCACTTATAGTAACTTGTACTTAATCACATTAAGGCTTTTGTTCATGCTCATTGTAATATAAAGATGCAGTGAAATAAGGATGAAATGTTTAAAAGAATAAATAGCATATTCTAGGACCAAAAAAATGCTACATTAAGGAAAGCAGGCACTTGGGAAGTGTCTAAAATGAAATAAAATTATTCTATGCAACCAAAAGGATTTCCTTAGACACAATAAGCAACAGTGCCTTAGAGAAATCTAAAATATGAAGGTTAAATCATGGCAAGTGTTGAAATGGTTCAGAAAATATATTTTTCAGAATTTACACATACTTTGTCCCTCATCCATGCATGTATGCAGAAAAAAATGTTTATTGTGATCTAAAAGCTACATTTCGGTAAAAGAGATTCTACAAGCCTCTGACTCTATATTAAGATTGGAGTATGTTAAGATTTAATTAATTATGTGTGTTATTTGAGGTGTGTTCAGTGGAGTATAATGTAAGTAGTGTAATTGATAAAAGAGAAAATGTGTAGTTTTTAAATATCTCATTTGTCAATAGAGATAATTAAAAATACTGTTCAAATAGATGAGGAATCGGATTAGTAGTTTGATCACTGCTTTGAAGAGCAAAATAAGAATGAAACAAGTATAAGAAGATTTTTTAACATAGTCAATACTGTATGAGTTGAATTTTTGCTCAGTTTTATCGAAGAATTGCAGTTTTATTTTTAAATTAAATGATATATCTCATGGTGTATCTTCTCTAATCTCAACCACCAAAGCTTTTGTGAAAGTTACTTTAATCTTTGCCCTAAGATAAGATTCAAAATTGACTCCACAAAGATACACCACCTAAATTTTTTGTACCAATATCAATCCGGAATGCAACTCATAAAAAATGTGAAGTTTTTTTTTTCTTTTAAAAAGGATGCTGCATCATTTTAAGAAAGTTTGCTCATGTTCCATTTCTTTTATAAAATATTTTTACAAAGGTATGTTTCAGTAAATGCTCAATTTAAGTAAAGTTACTCAAAATTTGTTTCTGCATAACAATATGCCATGGTGGCAATACTGAATTTTCAAATATGGATGCATAGATAGGAGATGGAAGAAAAAAATAACTCATACTATACCAAACCAAACCAAACTGTTTCTGATTTCAAAATGTTTATTTATAAGAAAGGTATTTTTCTCCCAATAGTAAACACAAAACCATTTGCTCAAATTTAAACAACCACCTTTCCTTGAGATTGGAATTTCATCTTTTTTAACTGAAAACAAATCTGACAAAATGTCCCTCCCTCTCAGCTAAGCCTAAAGAAATTAAGTACAGTACCTTTGAATTGCAGCGGGCAAGAGACTAAAAATTGATAAAATTTATAATGTACAAGTATAAAAATATGTTACTCAAGGTACAGCCCAATAATTTAATAGCTTTTGGCCGTTTTATAAGTATCTGGAAACGGAACAGATATGTGTCCTGCTCCTGTTACAAGAGGTAGGATTCCTGCATTTGGTACGACATTCCATGAGAGAGTCAAAGTGACATTCCTGTTGCCCCTGCAATTAGAACAAAGAGTTAGAAGAAACTTTTAACTACTTTCAGCTACAAGAAAAGTAAAATGATGCTTAAGTGCTATGCAAATCATTCAAAAGGGATGTGTAATGAAATGGCATTTGTGTAAGAGCCCCTCCTCAAAGTGTTGAGGCATCAATGTTTCTAGAATACTTGGTGTGGCTGATTCAAGGGTCGTGATTTATTTAAGCACATGCATGCACATTCACCCAGAGGCTTCTGTCTGTATACAAACTACATATACTCAGGAATGACTTTGAAGCAATTCAATCTGTCAGACCTTTGAGAAGCACCTTGTTTGTGACTTTACAATTCATGAAACATGCCTTTAAATGCTTTGCATAGCCTTATATGCATGTAATCATAAAAAGTCATTAATTCAATTTAATAAGAATTAGATTATGAACTGTAATGTTCAGTTTTTATATTGAAAAAGAATGAAATGTGCATCTCTTTATTGTGGTCATGTAATGTGGGGGAACTAACTAGACATTCGAGATTTATAGTCAGGTTAATATTCATAAGCAAGTCTATCAAATACATAAAGAGAACTTCTATAAATTATGTTATTAAATACTTGCAGCATTTATAAATAGATGGTCAACATATAGTGAATTATCTCAAAAGAAAAAGTATCTATTTACAGATAGTTCTCAGTTAATGACCACTCATTCAGTGACTGTCCAAAGTTATGACAGTGTTGAACAATGATACTTATGATGAGTCCTCAAAGTTCTAGGCGTCCCAGAACAACAGCTGTTATGTGATCGCAATCCAGGTGCTTGGCAACCAGCTTGCACTTTTGACCGTTGCAGTGTCCCATGGTCACGATTACTATTTTGTGACCTTTCCTGCCAGCTTCCCACAAGCAAAATTAATGGGGAAGCTGGCAGGAAGATTGTAAGTCACTCTTGTAAGTTGCTCTCCTACACTTTATCTCCTGAAAAGCCTGGCTATGAATTATGAGTCTGCACTCTGTGGTACCCACCTGTCCACCAGCCACACTTTTGCAGCCCTGTGACAGTTACCTGCGTACCTTCCCACAGGAAGAAGCAGCCATCTCCACGGGTCCTAGCTATGCTTATGCTTGCAACTTCCTGCCAGATTACCCATTGACCTCATTTGTTAGAAGCTGGCAGGAAGTATCAAGGAGGTCCTTGCTTAATGACTTGTGAGCCTTGCTTAACCACAACAATGGGGACTGCCAGAATTGTCACTGCTAAGTGATACAATCACATGATGTTATACTTTACCAGTGCATGGCTTAGCAATGAAAATTAGTCTCAATTATTGTTAAGGATTACATGTATTCTGCTGAAGAGGCTCAGATGCAACAGAAATATACTGTTGAAGACTGTATAAGGCTGCTTAAAGTTTTATCCTGTGGTATATATATCACAAATATATATATATATCAATAAATAATATAAGAGGACATTTACTCACTTGAGGCCATTTCCATCATCAAAGAAAAAGTATTTTGATTTCATATCTTTCAAAAGCAGCTTTGGGTTATCTCCTCTCAAGATAATTTTGTCCCAAAGGACAACTTGATTCAATGCCTACAATTAAAACTAAAAAGTTATTATCAACAAAACTAATATAAAATACATATCTTAAGAAAGCAGAATATAGAAACATTAGAGATTTTGTTCACAGTACAATTTTAAATAATCAGCTAATATGTACAATGCAGAAGTGCACTTGGAAGTGGAACATAAAAGAGGATTGATCTGCAATTTTAAAATCTTTTCTGCAACATTTAAAGTAATTTGAAGTAAATTAAATAAATATATTTAATATCAAGTTGTATGGAACCACTGAAACAGAGGCAAAGTTTTTTTGAAGAGCTTCCTATCCACATATGCACGGGCAATTGAGAGCTGAAGGGACATATTCTAAATAATGATGATGATTAAAAATAGGTACATAAAACGTTTAAAAAGAAGAAAAAAATGCACTGCTAAAAATCTTATTATTAATGTATTGTTTTCTCACTTACTTGCTTTTCTTTGCGGTATCATTATTTTATATCTTTTATATGCATGGCTTACCTTCAATTATTTTAATACTTTTTATAAGTTCTGATTTTATGCTTGTCTTTTACATGAAAATCAATAAAATTGTCATTTAAAAAAACAAAGGAGGCCACATGCAATTTGCAGGTTACTCTTGTACTCCTGAAATGCAGCATTTTCTAGGACCATTAAAAGCTTGGAAGTAATACTTGAGAACATTATTTTAAGAGTTTCTAGAATTAGAACTGTTTTTCTGAGCCAAAAAATAACTACTTATTTCAGCAAAACTATAGCATCACCAGAGATTAAAAATGTTTCATCTACCATACATCATTGTCTCATACACATTGTTATATACTGTCTATCTCTGGATATACAGAAATGGTTGAATTGACATATAATAACAGTAGCCATATTTTCTATATAATTTCCTTGGAAGCAACATAAAAAATCAATAAAGAAATGAACTAAATACTTAATACTAAAGCCTATTTGTTTTGAGATATTAGTATAAAAGTGAGCACTATGAAAAACATTATTACAGTAGGTGTACCTTACTGAAGGTTGCTTACAACATTATTCGGAAAATAAAATTAAATGTTTACACATTCACTGTGCAAATACATCTGTATCTGGCAAAATGTACAAAAGTATGGAAGCATCGTATTAGACTCTTTTTTCTAAGAAAAGATATTTCTTACAAAGAAAGGAAACAGTGGCATGGGAAAATTATAATAAATGAAGAAAAATTATAAATAGTTGAAATGATCCTATGAACAAGATCATGATTCAAGCCATAATATTGTAAACAGAAAGATTTAGGTATTAAATTAATTTATTAAATTGATATTCCACTCATCTCCCTAATAAGTCATGGTGGACTACAGATTGTAAAAAATAAATAAATAGAAAAGCAATAAAAAATGTAAAACTATGCAGAAGTCTGTTTTAATAAGACCACTTGAAGCAAGGTCTCCAAACTTTCTGCCTCAGCAGAGGCGTGGTGGTAGCCGTGCAAGGGAGTGCAGAGGGGATGGTTTTGTGCGTGTGTGCTACTTTCACAAATGCAGGTTAGGACCAATTCCGAATAGATTGTGGCCAACACCAGGCTGTGGTGATCCCTTGGGGATCCCTGACTTGAAGGATTAAATGGCTAATCTCTATCAAAATGTTGCTGTCCTTTCTGATTAAGATAGCCATGGGTTAAATTTTGGAAGCAAAAATTAGATGGTCTTGTAATGCAAATACATGAAATCCAAATTGCTTCCTTTCCATTAAGAGAACTTTTCAAACAGTATTCAAGCTAGAGGTGTCAGGTAAATTAACTTTCAGAATATGGATAAACTTTTATACACATTTTATAGTTTATCTTTGTAAACCACTCAGAGTCACTGACAATGAGTGGGCAGCCATATAAATTATCTTAAATAAATAGTTAATTCAAGAAAATGAAATGGTACAAATTATAATGCATCATATGTAATAGCCTGTCAAAGAACAACCTCAAAATATAATCAACTGCTGATTTTTAGTTATTGCCAGAATATGTTCTAAAATTTATTTTGATGATTGGGGAGAATGTAAGAAGAAAAATATCTACCCATGTATTACTATTATGCAGATCTATAATTCTAATAGCATTAAATGTAGTATCATTTCCCATTTATTTGCTGTTAAATGCACACTTACATTGTTCTTTGTTGAATATTCTGCTGATAAATATAGAAATAACTGTTTCACGTTCCAATCAAATATACTTTGCAGATGTGAAAAAGATAAGGAACATATGCTGTTTCAGAATATAACTCTTTTCAAAACATTCATTCAGTACAAATCTCAACAAGCCAGGCTGCTATTTAAAGTTTGAACACAGATTGGCAAGCCTGAACATTATTCAAACTCAAAGCATTCCAACAAGCCCTGATGGTTATAAGCTGGTAGAGTAGAAGTGAAAACAGAGAAAGTGCGCACTAGAAGTATACAAAATATTCTGAACTAAGTGAGAATTTTGAATGTTATAAGTTCAGAACATACAGTCCACAATTTTACTTTGATTTGGGAACTGAAAAAGACATTTCATTACACAGGGTTTTGAGCACTCTAGCATCCTGTACCTAGCATTTTTTTAAAATCTCAATGCCATAGAAACTGGTATTATCCAATAAAACAGCAATTAGATCTGTTGCTGCCATTGATTAGACCTAGTTGAAGGGAAAAGGGGGAAGCATGAGAATCATTATGTACTTAAGAAAAAGACTGTTATCTACTTGGTTATTAGATTATTATTCTTCAATTTTTCTGCTTTTTGAATTCTGTGCTACTTGCTTTTTTTTTTTGCATTCTTTGCTATTTGCTATTTACGATGAATGCAACTGACTATTTTTACTCCTTTTTCCCAGACATAATTAACAGCAATGCTATTATGTTGCTGAACTTTCAAGTTGCCATATGCAAAACTGTGTTCATTGAGTTTTGTTAGCAGACAGTCAAATGCAGGAAGTATGCAGAGTGTCAACCAGGAAAAAGCATGAAAACAATAGCTAAAGAAATGAATATTGGTGTTATATTGTTCACTAAACTTGCATAGAAATAATCTACTACTACTGCATCTTTGCTGTATTCAGTTCTATGGTTATAACTTTAAAGAATTATGCTTAACCATTGCTTCCACCTTTTGTTATAAATGAGGAAGCAAAACCCAAATTTTGCCATTATTATATATGGCAAAACACTCAATATAAGATTTAAAGTACAACCAATTTGAAACTCCTTTTCTATAAACATCTGAATAGACCATCACATTTGAAATTAAAAAACATTGTAGAATTTTGTTCACACATTAATATTCACATCTGTCAATTTTGGAGGCAGTGATCCTCGCGCTGCTTGCTTCGAGTGAAGGAGGTAGAGTTGATGTCAGTTTACCTGTTCTTCTGAAGCCAAAAAGACATTCTACTCTCTTAATACTAACATTTGTCATAAAGGATATCTGCATTAATGTCAAAAGTAATGATTCCAAGATCACTTCTTTCACCTGGTCCAGTGAAATCTTCTACATTTTTTCTATGTAAATAAAATAAAAGTATTATTCAATATTATCCTTTCTAACATAACATAAGTTACATCTTTTAGATGTAATTTATTCTGTTAAATAATCCTAAATAACGTGACATTTATTTGTAGATTACAAAAAAGAATTTATGCTTTTGGAAAATATCTTAAATATTTCTTATAATCAACAATCATAAATATCCAGTATAATCAACACAATGTAAATTGCTAGTTAACTGGGAATCAACATTAAATTAATAGTTTAAAAAAACTATTCAAAACCTGCCAAGTAAGTGTGAATTCAGTATCTGTGAGAGTCAAGTATATAATTTAGTTTTGTTAGCACTTAATAGATTTTACTGAATCTGGACATATTTTTACATTTTTCACCTATAAGAAAAAATCATAAATGTATTTACTGTATTTCCATCACTTCATTGATGCAGTGCAGTTAACATGACACACTTTAACCCTGTTATGTATATGAGATCTGAAATCCATAGTTCATAAGGGTGTCTACTGAAATTTTCAGAAAAGTGTATCTAAACAGGATTTATTTTGCTAGTGCAGCAAGAAATTGCAAAATAACACTCATCTTACACTTTCCTAACTTCTTAGAAACTGAGATATGCTTAGCCAATAAGCTGTCAATATAAACAGCAACTGATGTTTTTAAACTGAATTGCCTTTCTGTGCATCCACTCTCAAGGGAGCTTGCCAGAAGGCAGATAACAGCACTGGAGGGTTCGTGTTGTTCATTCATTGGCTTAAAGAAAAAGGAAATGACAGAACAGGAAGGAAAGGCCATACTTCTGAAACAATCTAGAGAAAAATTAGATTAAGAGCTAACTGACAGAAAATAGAGAGCTAGAGAAGTTTGGAAGGGCAATATAGAGTTCCTTTAAATGTGAACTAAGCAGCTATATATTAAAGGAGTGGAATAATATGCAACAGTCAACAATCAAACAGGAGGAGACTCTGATCTCAGTATTATTCTCCATCCACTGCTGTGACACTATATAAAGGTTTTTATATTAAAAGCAAGCACCAGGGCAAGAAGAGAGATTAGGAAAACGGGTTAGACAAAGGAGGGGCGGCGTTATTCCACAAAACAAGTCAGGACCCGGAAAACTCAGGTCACTCTGTGACAGCTGGAGCAGCCAAGCATCATGGCTCCACTAACAAACGCCCTAAAGAATTCTGAAATGCAGAAATGCGCATCCGTTTGTGTTTTCCCTCCCTTCCCCTCTTCACGCCGAAACAAGGGCTGCTGGCCTCCATCTCCGGGGACAGAGAAGGGCCGCCTGTGCCGCCGCCCTCCCTCATTCACACACTCACAGCATGACACGGGAGACGGCGATGCTGACGGGCACCGAGCGCTCTTTGAAAGCCGTGGTGATGAAGCAGCCGAAGGTCAGCGCCGCCATCACGCTCAGCGAGAAGGCGAAGAGCGAGTTGGCTCGAGTTAGGACGGTGTTCATCTCCCCGCCGTCCCTCCAGCCCTCACGACACACACGCGTACGAGCGAGCAACTGCCCGCTTCTGCTTCTTCTTGTCCTCCTAGCCGGCCAGGCCTCAGCTCCGGAGCAACGGAGAGGGAGGCAGGCAGGCACGAGTTAGGCAGAGGCACGAGGAACCCGAAAGGAAAAGGCTACCGCTGTCCGCGATTGAAGAGAAAGGGAGGCCCAACGCAGCACCTTGCCTGGTAACGAACCCGCCCAACCACCCCGCGAGAGGAGGGCCCAAAGAGCACCCGTCTGCCTCAGCCCGCCCATAGGCGGAATATTCCCCTCGATTCCACTGCCTACAAGTCCCATGAGCCTCAGCATCCATCTTTCGCTCTACTTCCTCCATAGAGATCGGAAAGTTAGAGTGACCGGAAGTCCGCCTGAGGCGAAATGCTGCTTTTCAAGCTTAGTTAAGTGACCCCGGACGCGATCTGCGCGAACGCCGAATTGAGGCACCCAGCTTTTGCCACATAGGGAAATCCAGTGTATTTACCCTTGATATAGGCCCCAAGTTTATTTTTGAGATCGCTTCCTACGCTGCTATCCGAACGTATGGAGTTCTTAACAGCATTCCCCGAGCCTGGACCAGTGGGGGTGGGGAAAGCAATGTCAAGTCCTTTCGGAATGATTGCTAAGAAAACTAAATACTCCAAGTCTCATTGGAGACTATTTTTACCCTAGCTCGTTTGGAAGGCGCTGGTTGGAGAAAGGCGGAACCAGCCTAACGCTAGTTTCTCTACAGCGCCCGGATCGCCTGTGCATTGCCTCTCTCCCTCGGAAAGGGGTGCTGCCGCGGGCAGGGTCGTAGTGGAAAGTTCATCCCCTTGCGACGCAAAAGCTCTTATTTATTTTTGAGATGTTACTGGAAAGACACCGGGCGCAGCTCGTTGGAAAGACGGGGAGGACAATAAGAATTACATGCCTCAACCTAAAAGAGCGAGGCGCAGCTTATTGTTAAGTTCTGGTTGAGCTTCCCCCCCTCCCGGCCAGGTTCTCTGCTGCAGTAACCCAGTTAACAAGCAGACATTAAAACGGCAAGTTTTCGACAGGGGACGCTGCTACTTCCCTTTCTCAGCACAATAAAAGGCGTTTTAAAGAGAAAAGAAATCTGACTCCCACTTCGGTGTGGAGTTCGGTTGCAAGTTTACCAAATAATGAAACTTTATATTCCTTTTAAAAAGATACTTTTCAATACAGTACTGTGATGCATCAATACTGTAGTGCTCATGGTGTCAAAAGTAACTATGGAAATCGAGTATGGAGGCAAATAGTTTTCCAGGAACCGGTGGTGCTACTTTTCTGCTTGCCAAAGTAAGTGTTAGACTATAGATGTAATCTAAATACTTTCGAGGAAGAAAAAATTTCCATGACCTGAAAGATGGGGTGGGGTGGGGGTGGCTGTTGTCTCACAAATATAAAGCAGTTATAATAGCAATAGCACTTAAGACTTATATACTGCTTTACAGTGCTTTACAGCTCTCTCTAAGAATCAGTCTATTGCCCCCAACACTTTGGCTCCTCATTTGATCCACCTCGGAAGGATGGAAGCCTGAGTCAACCTTGAGCCTAGTGAGACTTGAACTGCCAAATTGCAGTCAGCAGTCAGTACTGCACTCTAACCACTGCGCTACCGTGGTTCATATAAAATAGTGTATTTTACTATTTTTTCTCAATCTTTCATATGCTTTAAAGGGGAACTCCTGTCAATCCCACTAAACTGGTTTAGGAGTTACCCAGAAAATCTGGAAAACACTGCAGTGATGAAATGTGAAACATTGATGAATATATTTTAGCCGAACAACTCCAAATAAACATCGGATGTTAGCAAAGAAGTGCAGAAAATTATTAATTGCCATCTCCTGATGATCTGGAGATTACAGTTCAGATTGTCTTAACATATCTAAAGTTTTGCCAAAAAAGACACAGTAGTTTGGCTTATTGTTTATATATTAAAGCAATAGTTCTTAGCTATAGGTTTTGAAGATCTGACTTACATATTGACCAAGCTACTGGAAAATCTGTTTCAATAATATCTCAAAGGAATTGTCTTTTATCAAGAAGACAAATGGAGCCAGAGTAAATAACAAACAAACACATTCACACTGATAATAGCTGGTAGACCAGAGTACAGAGCAGGAAGTACAACTGAGGTCCACTAAAAAAGAAAATAGTCCAACATTTTTTACATGTAGAGAGGAACATAATGCTAGTGGGGAAAGAAAGCTCTCACAAAATTCCATGTGGCATGATACACCAGTGAACAATTTCTTTGCTACCCAGCCAGCGACAGATAGAAACTGAGTGGAACAATAGACATAAGATATTGATGACAGCTGACTTGTACATTCTTAGGGCTATAGTCACAACATATATGGGTATGTGATTCTGCAACAAAATATGTTTGTGAGGTAATTCTGCAAGAAAAAAAGTGTTCCTCCTTTACTAGCAGTGGAATGTCCAAGAACACAATAGTGCCTTTTCTGTACCTATAAGGAATAGTTGGGTTCAATCTTTCAAGAAGATTTTTCTAAAGTTTGTTGGAAGAGGGATGAACATTAGAATACCTTTTGAGAAAACATATCCATAGAGTTTCAGAAGAAATGGTTGGCTAATTCTCCTTGTGGTATTTCAGTTAGTTTTCTTCTTGGAGCAATTTCCTCTTCATTCCGGTGAATATTAATTATTCTGCTTTCCACTACTGTCTTAGCATGAGACAATTTTGCTTTCGTTGTCCTTAACTTATTCTCCCATGTTTCAGCTGCTGCTTTCCCACTCTGAAATTTGCAGAAAAGTCCAAAATATTAGTGTCATGCTTTTTTTTTAAAGGGTAGCTAAGAGTCTAAATTTATTTCTTCTGTGACCTTCATCTGATTAAAAGCCTGTTTCTTTTACCACATACAGGTAGTCCTCAACTTGTGACTATATTTGAGCCCAACATTTCTGTTGCTAAGCAAGACATTTGTTAAGTGAGTTTTGCCCCATCTGATGACCTTTCTTGTTACAATTGTTAAGTGAATCACTATAGTTGTTTAGTAACATGATTATTAAGTGAATCTAGCTTCCCCATTGACTTTGCTTGTCAGAAAGTCGCAAAGGTGATCACATGGCCCTGGTACACTGCAACAGTCATAAATATGAGTCAGTTGCCAAGTGTGTGAACTTTGATTACGTGACCATGGCGATGCTGCAATAGTTATAAATGTGAAAAATGACCATAAGTCACTTTTTTAGTGCCGCAACTTTGGTCACTAAACAAACTGTTGGAAGTCGAGGATTATCTGTATAGATAAGTCACGTATCATTTTGATCTGATATTGCTGGAATGCTTGGCAACAATTGCTCCAAGACAGAATTATGCAAACAAGTGTCAAATAAAGGATAGTTTGAGATAAAGGGGAATCCTCATTAGTCTACAAAAATGTCAAGACTGTTTTTGTTTTGTTTTCCAAAGTCTTAACTTTTGCCTCCATATAGCATTACAAGAAAAACAACGCCTGCATGATGCCGATTTTTGTAGGTATAGGTACCTCTTGACATATTGATCTTTTCCAAGGCCTTCATTGCTACTATACTAATCTATAGTAGCCTTCATTGCTACTATACTAGTCTGTTGCATATTTTTTGACTGCTGATTCATTTACTGTTGATAGTCAGTCCCAAAAACAGAAGATATCCACCACAATAGCTTTATTGTTAGTTCTGAGGCTGGTAACTATATCTTTTGTCATTAGTTTGGTCTTTTATTTAATTTTTCCCTAATCTTTTACTGTGTTCTTTACTTTTGTTATTGGAGTTTTCAGCAGCTTAAGTTGCAAGGAAAATTTCATTTTGAAGAGTCCCATATACATTTAAAATTATAATAAAATAAGCAGTAGAATATAGCCAAAAAGATCTATTCAGCATCAACAGCCTTGCCATCCTTTAGGGTATTAAGGAATCCTGTCCAAAATTCTGGTGACAAAAATTAAGACCATGGAGAAAAACCATGACTATGCACAGCAATATAAGAATAGACAATCCTGTATCAGAGTAGGTATACTTGTATCTGTATGAGTAACTCTAATTGAGACCATTCTCATCTTGGCCAAAGATTTAAAAAAACAGTGACAGCTCATAATAGGCATTTTAATATGCTTTATGCTATTCAAATGGGTATAGCTGATCGATGAAACAGAAGTTCTCATGGATATAGGATACTTGAAAAGAACAACGGGAGCTAGAATATCTTGAGAAAGAGAATTGAATGCTAGCTGAACTGTGACTGAGAATGGTACATTTTGGCTGCTGTTCCTTCTGATGTTATATAATGTAAATAATATCATTTGAGATCTTTTCTTCAACAGCAGAAAACCTGATGTACTTGCACTTATTGATCCTTTTAAACTAGCCCCTTATAATTAATTTCTTGTAGCTGTTTGTATGTATTCTTCAGTTAAATACTATCAAGCTAGTGGGAGTGCTAGTGAACTCAATGCTATTTACAGTATAAATAATCCTCATATTTTGAGCTGCACACATCATGACCAGCTGATATTTTCTTTCCTCAGGACCAGCTGTTCCCTAGGAGTGTCTGGCTGGAGCCATATGATCTTAGCAACATATTTCAGAGCTGTTTCTAAACACTGACAAAGATTCTTGTGCAGCAATGACTGTTGTAGAGGAAAATCGGCCTTTTGCCCAACAACTATACAATGTCTACTTTACAATACTTTCACTTTTCTGCTTTAAACTTTTTGTAAAAATCAGCCTTGCAATACTCAGTCATTTCTATATTGTGAAGGGGAATCGTAAAGAGGCAGCAAGAATAGCTGCTGAGTTTTATGGAATTCCTCAAGGACAAGGTACGCTTCCTTCTATTATTTGTTGTTATTGATCTGCCAGGTTTATAAAAATACCTTGTTAAGCATTTGTTCTCCATACTATCCATGTTGATTTTTGTTAACTGCATTTATACATTTGTTTTTACACTCATAAGTATCTGTCGTCTTCATGCAGTGTCCTGCTCCTCATGTATAGCAGACTATTTAATAGGAAAAAAGTTAAATAAAACTGATGGAATCCAATATTTCTATTCTTTGTGTATTGTAAAAATATATTAATTAATTTTCTGTAATGTATACTAATAATTGGCATTAATAAAATTTCCAAAACGTAATTAATCCTCTTTTCAGTTAATATCCAGCTCAAGTCTGACTTCTCTATATAGCAAGCAATACTGTAATCTTTCAAAATTATTAGTAAGTCCTGAATTTAGCATAGCCAATTATTTCATTCTAATAAATAGCCATATAGTTTTATATTAGATTTATGGGTGATTTTTTGGACAGTATCTTCTCCCATAACTGTATGTAGGTACTTGGATGGGACACTACTAGGAAAACCCAAGGCTATAGGCTGCATTGTAGACTATACATCTTGAAAAAAAATGCCAGGGCTTTCTTATTATTGCCAAATAAACTACCTGCATGAGTCTTTCAATTGAGGAATCAAACTTACTATATAAATCAATGGAAATATATATTTATATTTATATTTGTCTGTTGTATTAAAATTACCTTAGGATTTAAAAACACAACAGAAATCATAAATATTTTAAATATATATTATTATATTATTCAAAAAGATCTGGCAAGTATATAGCATAATCAGTAATGGGTTCCTACCGGCTAGCTCTGGTTCTTAGAACCGGTAGTAGCAGCGGCGGGAGGCTCCGCCCACCCACCCGAACGTCATCACAAATGCTCTGTGCATGTGCAGAAGCACCACAAGCGAGCGAAGTAAGTGCGTTTTGCGAACCGGTAGCGAAGGTAAATGGAACCCTCCCCCTCCCCCCCTGAGCATAATGATTAAACTAGCAAGATTATAATTTATAAAAAAAATACCACACAATTAAAAGCATAAATTTACAAATGGGATAATTTATACATAATAGGAGTATAAAATATAGGAGTATAAAATATAAAATATTTGTGTGATGATGACCCTCTACTCCTTACGTTTGTCTTCAAGGTGCAAATGAAACTTAATGCAGGTTGTTATGAACAAGTGTTGCCTGGGAACTGGAAAACATTTCTCATTTCGATTCATGGCAGCCCCAAAACCAAGAAATTAAAAATTACTATTTCTAAATACAGTAACATTTTTAAAAGCCTGTCTCTTTAAGAATCATCCTAAAACATATATGTAGCTATGTATCAACATAGTGCAAGAAATAATACAAAATGGAGTAATAATTAACGGTATTAAATGAGATGGGCAAATGCTGAAATGTTGAGAACATATTCTTTTGGTAGAATATAATGAATTTATGAATGTTTAACCTTTATGAAAAGCTTCCTAAGAGAAATATCAATTTGGGGAGAAATTTTCTATCACACATCCCACATTCTACTCATGGTTGCTCTGAAACTTTGTGTCTCCCATTAATAATATATTATTGGGAGAATGAATCCTATTTTAATTCTCAGAATATTGTTTTGTATACAATAGATGCGCAATTGGTCCTCAATGTTGCATGAGTAGATGTATATATATGCCTGTTTTATAATCAATACTTTAAAATCTTTAAAGTATTTTTAAAGTATTAAATACTTTAAAAATACAAATATCTCCATAGCATGCAAAAATATTTTTACGAGCCAGGAAATATTATTTACAAGGCTATGAAAAATTCTCATTCAATTTGAAAATGCTTTAATGTCCGAATTAAATGTTATTTCTGAAGCAAAACAGAATGTCATACTGAATTATCAAACTGAAGCTGTGAATCAAGTTGATTCAGTTTTCCCAAAAGATTTGAATTGGATCAAATTGATGAATAGAATAAAAGACTCCATCTAGGAACTCCTGGAGAAACAGAAGTGAATTTTTTATGTACGTTTATTATTGATTGCTTGGGCAAGCAGAAGATATGGCCTTTCTTTAATAGACGACCCAACTTTCAAAGAAGGCATATGATCATAACAATGAAAGGTTTCCAAATTCCAGCTGGAAATCTAACTATGTGAAGAGACAGGGGTCCACAATTCCTGTGTTCCCTTACTGACAACTTCATTTGTCAGAATGTGAAAGAAGAAACAAAGGGATCTGATAATCTTTGGTTGTCAAAAGGAAGATGACTATAAGAATGTCTCCTGAGGAGGCTGGCACAAAGTAGCATGAAGAGTGACTTGAGGAATTGGATATGTTTAGCCTGCAAAAGATTGAGAGGAATATGTTGGAACTAAGAGGAAATAAATTCCGGTTAGATATTAGAGAGCTTTCTAACGTTAAGAATTGTTAAGCAATCAAATAAGTTGTTTCATGGTGCTGTGTTCCTCATAGCTGGAGAACTTTGAAAAGAGGTTGGTGTCTGTCTGAAATGCATAGTGGATCTGTACTGAGCACTATGTTGGATTAGAGGGTGTCTGAGGTTCCGTTCAACTCTGGTTTTTGATCCTGGTATTTCCTCCAATATAATAGGAATACCAGAATTAGGCCGCAAATATGCAGATTACAAACCTATTATTTATTGCCATTTAGTGGCCATCTGGAATTTAGCAGCCCAGATCTGGTAGTCCTATATACTAAGTGCAATTATATCAATTAAATGTAAGGAATTTAAATTAGTATTAATTGCGTAATTGATATATCAAGTGATTCCTTCCCCCTACTCTTCCATAGTCACTCTTCCTATTAAGTTCAGCTGAGAAAAGTGTCAGGTATGTCTTGCAACAATTCTTACAATGAGTTTTAATTCTAGTTTATTATAAACTGGTTAATTGAGCTGGTTGATTTCTAGAGTGACTAAGAGAGACTGATTATTCCACTATTAATATGATTCGATTGGTTGCCAGTTTGCTTTGAGGCATAATATAATTATCTTGAAAGCCCTTAGAAGCCTCCATCCAAATTACCCCAGAAAGTACCATGTTGTACATGATCACTACCATTCATTAAGAACATATAATTGCTGTTTGAACTTCTATGAGTACTCAACCAAAATATTGTAAGATGGGTCCTCAACCCCTGGACCTTGGGCTGGTACCAGTCCTTGGCCTGTTAGGAATAAGACCACACAGCTAGAAGTGAACCATGGGCAAACAAGCAAAACCAAAACCATCCCCCACAGTCTGTAGAAAAAGTGTCTTCCAGAAAACTGGACCTTGGTGACAAAAACACTGGGAACTGCTGCAGTAAGAGGTCTAAAAATCTTTGGTGACCTTTAAGAAGGCCCTGTATTGACTAATTATGAAAGTAAACTTAATTCACTTCACACCTGAAGATTTTTGTGATGGGTAGGAAAATAGTCTGTGGGCCCTAGAGTGATCTACTAAAAAAGTGGGATAAAACTAAAGTAGGTTTCTTTGAGATAAGCCTATCTTGTATTCCTGATGCATAGGAATCGGGGTTACAAAAATGGTAGGTTAATTCTTTGATGCTTTCAGGTCCCACTTATTATTTTGAAAAATCGGCAGATGTAAGACCATGCAGTTCAAACAGAACCTATGTAGTCTAAAATTTAAGTCATGCACATGTTTACTATGTTAGCTAGTAAAATATAATATAGTATAGCTTAACAACAATATAAAAGCTAAAAGTGAAAAGCAGACCTCCCAATTTGATTATTGGTGGAAAATCTTTTGGAAATACATACATCACATAAATGAATTGGTCACAAATTCATAAATATATTGATAATATCACAAGTTCTAAACAATAATGTATATTAACAAGTATAAAATAATAGTGAATACAAATGAATCTACACAAAATTCAATGCACACATACAAATATAAGCCGTGTTTTCTTGAACATACTTAGTGAGAAGAAGATATGGACTTAACGAGTTCCTTGCATGATATATATGAAATTCCTTGTGTGATCCCTTAAATCTTTTGTAAGAATAATTTACAATTATTTCGATAAATTGCATGCTATTAATCTTTCTAGACATAAATATTGAATATGGAAGTTTTCTATATTTTTTAAGATTACACATGTACTTCAGGGGTGGGTTCTACTTACCTTCATTACCAGTTTGCATCACTAGCGCGCGGCGCTTCTGCACATGCACAGAGTGTTGGTGATGACGTCCAGGCGGAGCCTCCCACCGCCGTTACTACCAGTTCTAAGAACTGGACAGAATAGGTAGGAACCCACTACTGATGTACTTCTATATTCCCAAGCTTTATTCTCCTCTAACATTGCTCTAGTGCAATTTTTTTCTGTTCCCTTTTTTTATTTACAGTTTTTTGTTCATGTATTGATTTGGAATATAGGGAGGAAGGAAAAAGAAACTGCTCAAGCTTTTCCTAACAATTTCTTATCAGGAAAATAAATGACACAGGAAATATGCCAGAAAATGCTTAGAAATTCAGACTACCGTAATTGTTGAATTTGATATGTAAGGAAAAATGTTTACCCTTCTTTATTTTTTAAAAAAATTGGAAACTTAAAAGTCTTGATGAAATCTAGATTTTTTTTTGTCACAGGGACTTAGAAATATTAAACTATTGAAGTAGTCTGATAAAGAATCCGGTTTGCCCTCTCTACCATTTTCCCCTTTTATGGTCATTCCCAATTATCTGACCCTTCAGCTCTAGAAATATGTAGTAGTGTAATCTGAAGAATTTAGACACATTCATATAGTTAGTGGTAATAAATGTTTTCATAGTGTACCATTTAATAATTGCAACTGATAATGTCACTCAACAACAGTTGCTTGGAGAATGAAAATAGTACAACATGTTTTCTCTGTTCACATTCCAGAAGGATCAGAGTTCTATTAATAAAAACAATAGAGACTCACCAAGCTTTCTAGGTACAATAAGCTTGATGGCCATGAAAGGAATGCCATAGAGACTATTCAACACAATATATGTGTTACTAAGGATTCAGCATATTATTTCTCCAGAACTATGGTGAACTGTTGAGCCACTAAACTATACAATATGCGTGCTAAATTATGTATGTCAACCAACTGCATAAGAAACGTATTTTTATATAATGTCTGCATAACTATTCCTTTCAATATGGGGTTATTTTCTTGATTTTATTATTGTATCATTTATTTATTGTATTTATATGCCACCATTCCCCAAGTCCAAACTGTTCACATTTTTAATTTATTTTTCAAATTATTTAGTTGTCTCTCTCATAAAATAAGTGGCTCTCATTATTATGATGATAACGATGATTATTATTATTATAAACTTTTATTCATTAAACATGAAACTCAGTCAACTGAACATTAAAAATGTATCACAAATATTATTGACTGGTGCTGATACTTGATACAGGTTGCTGCCAGCATCCTACGTATTAACCAAGTACCTTCTTAAGATGTATGATGTTCCGAGTAGCAGTTTTTTGCAGTTCCGCTGGTGTTATTGAAGGAAGCTGCAATTTATTGATGTATTTTGTAAAATTCTTGAACATGGTACCAAGTACCCCGATGACAATGGGTATCATTGTTACATGTTTCATCCATAATTGCGTAGTTTCGATGGCCAGGTAGCGATATTTCGTGATTTTTCCCCAGTATTTTTTCTTTGACTCTGGCATCTCCTGGTACAGCGATATCAATAAATTGTACGCTTCAGTTTTCGACAACTGTGATATCTGGTGTGTTATGTTCCAAATGATGATCTGTCTGATGATGATGATGATGATGATTATTATTATTATTATTATTATTAATCGCACAGTCAGCCAGATGTTCAGACTGGGTTTGGCATTTTTGTCTACCTATCAAGTTCTTACCAAGGACCTGGAATAGGCAAATCTGGATGTTTAACGGTGTTACAGATATCATATGGAAGCAGTTCCAAATAAAGCCGCCTTCTGCAATTGACTGATGGCAAATTTGTCAATGCCTATGGTGTTCACGAGGTGCTCCAGTTGTTTTGGGACTGCACCCAAGGCGCCTATCACTATTGGTAAAACCCTTGCTTGCCTTTGCCATAGTTGTTCTATTTCTATTTGTAGGTCTTTGTATTTTGTTATCTTCTCCAGTTTTTTTCTTTTCTATTCTGCTGTCTCTGTTGCTATTATTATTATTATTATTATTATTATTATTATTATTATTATTATTATTATTATTATTATTATCTTTTATTCATTAA
>JANHFK010007168.1:124058-142710 GCA_036250565.1 Sibynophis collaris
TTGATGGCAGGATGCGATCCCGCAGATATACAGGACCTAAGCCATGGAGCGCTTTAAAGGTGGTAACTAAAGCCTTGCATCCATATTAAATGTATGCCACCATTTAATATGGATACTGATCCATGATAGCAACATAGAGTCTATATAGATCAATACCTGTCATAGTCCACAAACAGTTTAAATGTAAACTATGATGACTTTTTCCAACTTTTCCCAATCTAGTGATCTCAGGCTGCTCCTGGGATAAAGAAATTCAGACACAACATATTGGAAAGTACAGACTTGGAGAAAATTTGTCTATGCTATTGCTTCAATTTCTACCTAATATAAAAGTGAGGGGTTTGATACCAATTCAAACATGGTGTCAAACTTCAAAAGGTGTTTTTCCTGTTGCAAATATTATCACTTCTCAGCTTGCCAACGGGCAGGGGGAGGGAAGGGGGAGATAGAACTTAGATTCTAGACATCAAGATGCCAGCCGTGAGCACCAAGAGATGTTTCGGCAGGTGTTTATCAGAGCCAAAAAACTTTCTCACAATACCAGGAAACTCCATTGGACAATGTGATCTGATCTAATCTAATTGGGGGGAGAGAGAACTTGAATTTTGACTATGTGGGTTTACACAGGAAATGGTCAGATCTGGTTTTGCCCTCATTGGTGCCGAAATGATGTACTCAATAAAGTTTTGCATTAAGAGATTTGGATTGTCTAAGATGTGCTTGTTTTGGTTGGGTTCGTCAGTCGGAACATTGCCACATGGTTTAAAACAACTGTGAACAACTATTGAACAAATATCATTCTTGTACTCAAACTGTATTTTCCATTAGGAAAACTAGATATATTTCAAAGGGAAATTAGACATTGATCAAATACTAATGACAGTCACAAACTGTCCACACAGATGTGAAAAATTAGAATTAGAAACATTTAGAATGACAGATTTTAGAAAAAAATGAAATGCAGCTCTTATAGTTCCTAAAAGGACTTTCAATTAAGTTATTACAGAAGAATTACCTTGTATACTCATAAAGAGCTGGTACAATGCTGGTATATTGTCTTCTAATAGCCAGTAAAGCCCCAATGTAGCCACATAATATTAACAATTCATTTCTAAATCTGGAAAAAATATTTTCATTACTTTTCCTAATTACTATTGCATGCATGTATATGTCTTATTCACATTAGAAATTTAGGAGATGTACAAAACATTAAAACAAAGTCTTTTAAAAGCAGACAAATGAACAAAAGCAAACATGCCATAAAAATGAAATTACTACCGGTATTAAAAAAAGTTAAGCACATGGAAACAAATCTAGTTAGATGATTAGAATTTTTTTTTTTTAAATGAAAAAGAACAACCCCAAACTAACCTATTTTTATGTTACGTTAAGGACATCTTTTTAAATGCAGCTTTGACATTTCCATGTATTGGAGTTATTCTGGAATAATACCACTTTCCTAATTTCTTAGAATAATGCTTTTAGTAATCTCTCATACCTGGTACAAACATAATTTATCAAAGACAGATCTCAAGGTTTGAGGACATAATTCAACATTATATTAACATCTTTATTTACTGAGTCCCAATAGGGAGAAGGGCGGTATAGAAATAAAATTATTATTATTATAGAAATAAAATTATTATTTATTATTTTGGAATTCCCCATAAATCTACTTCTGTACTTTGAAATGCTATTCTGAAAAGATACCAATTGTCAGGTCCAGATCATATGGATCAGTGTTGCCATTGTTGTAGACTAGGAATCCAAATTGAATTTGAAGGTGAAAACAATCCTTAATATAGTTACTACATATAATTGATTTAAAATTGCTATCCTGACTTCCTTCCTAACCTTTGAATAAAACATTTACAATTTTTTTTCTTTTTTTTTTAGCAAAGAGTTATCTATTCATGAGTCTTAATATTAAAATCCAATTTACACTATAATGAATCCCAATGACATTTTTGCAAGTTCAGTAAATTAAAGCCACTGTTATTCCAAATATTAGGCAATGGCCTTTGGAAATGTAATTTACTGTTTTGGTGATTTACAGTATTTTAAAACAGAGTAGTATTTTTAATTTTTTAAAACTTTACTATTTGATAACGATTTATATAAGATACCTTTTGTAAACCAATGATTTCTATAAGAGATTGGCATGTTTTGTATTACTACCTGGATTTTTTTCCTTTTCTATTTCTTGGTACTGCTTAGTGGGTTGTTGTTGTTTTTGTAATTTATTGTCTTTAGTATTGCTTTGTTCCTTTCATTGTTTCTTATTTGCATCTTAATACTATGCATTTACTGTTCCTTGGGTGCCCGATCACATTTGGCCAATAAATGATTCTATTCTGTTCTGTTATTCTATTCTGTTCTATTGTGTTCTGTTCTGTTCTATTTGTTAGCAATCTAGCTATAAATAGTTGGAAGAAAAAAAATAATAAGAAAAAGAAACTACAGTATTCTGTGTTATTGAGATTAAGGGGGATTAAAAGGTCATTCTAATTCTTTTTAAAAATCTGGTTACATTATTTTTCCATTTTTAGGTATCAGTTTCCATAGAAATCACGGGAATATGTTTATATATGCCAGAGGTGTTAAGGACATTCAAAGTAGAATAACTGAAAAGCTTGGAAACATACAGAATTGCACATATATGTTTAATAAGGTTATTCTTTCTCTTTATTACACAGTGACTTAAAATTATTCTGGTCATTTCATTCTTTTGGAGCTGATATTAATCACTGTATAGTTTATCAAAGGATATGATAATAAACGTATGTCAGTAGATATTTACAATCATTGGATATTGAATAATATGAATTATTCAGATACTGTACAAAGAATGATTTTTGTTTTGTTTTTGTTTGCTTTTAACGAAAGCAAACTTTTAATTTAAGCAGATGTCAATGCTGCATTATCCTGCTGATACTGAGAGAAATTGCAGACATCTTTTATTTTGCTTGTATACATTTTTTTTAAAAAAGCCTTCAACATTACATTTGTTTTATCTCAACATTAATTCTAGGTGTCTTCAGAGTACTTTGAAATTTTGTGTTGTAACAATTGGAGTATTTTTTACCATCATTATGTACTAAAACACAATTATGTAATTGGAGTGCTTGTTATTTATATTGGATCTATTTTCTTGGTTAACCTGAGGTTATTAATTTGAATAAAATCCATTTTGATTTTGGTTTTTAAGGCAATTGCTTGCTTAATAATTTAAAAATAAATAAATATTGGTTTAGTGGGTTTTTCTCAATCTTAACAATTTTAAGATGTGTGGACTTCAACTCCTAGAACTCCCCCGAATTATGGGAATTGAAGTAATTACATCTTAAAGTTGCTAAGGTTGAAAAATACTAGTTCAGGTATTTTATCAGGTAAACGAGAGATTCAGTTAGCTTTCCTTAAAGCCCAAGTTATATGTAGCATCATTTGAAGAAAGCATAGTTGGTGCCTGTATCTGCTGGTAGTAATGAGGCTGTAATTCTAAATATTTGGAGGGCACTGAGTTTAAGATAATATATACTATTTTACTACCATAGACAACAGACCTTATAAAGCCTGTCAAAAAATAGATTTCAAGATTTTCTGAAAGTAGCAAAATGAATATATCATAAACTTCAGAAAATGCAGAAAAAATGTTTTAAATAAGTGTTTGTTGTAACTGAATTTTATTTTGATTTTGATTAGAAGTATCTAAAGTTGTTGTTCTTCATCTGGAAATGTAAAACAACCATTCTTGTTTATAGTATAACAATGCTAAAATAAATTATGCATAAAAATCTATTACACCTGTTTATAACACAAGGCATATCTGGAAAAGGAAATCTCCAAACAATTATTCATATTATCTTTTGCACATACAGAAGAAATGTTGTGTTACTTTAAAGACTAACCAATTTTCCTGCTGCAATAACATTCACAGATTCTGTCTACTTTGTGAGTTTAATGGAATAGTGTCTTGTGTGAGACACTTAATGCAGAGGAGGAAAGGGAAGGAAAGGAGTGATGAGAAGTAGTACCACCCCTTTAAGGCCTTGGAGACTAATAAAAATGGTTAGAAAAGATCACAAATGATGTAGAATGTTTGTATATTTGTCAATCCCATGAAGCAAAATCAATGAATAAATTTGAAAAGACTCATTTTCACAATTTTAGTATTAAAATACTTACTCACTACTTTTATGCAGCAACAATTTTTCTGTGCGTATATAGCTGAGAAGATCCAAAAAAGGATAGACTGCATCAAGTGTCCAAACTGAACTATTAATCTGTTCTGTTAAATAGCAGTAGAAAAAGGAAAAATGATTAAAAAGTTGAACAGAGGAACAGATAAAAAAAAACACATTAGTATTTTTTTTCTAAAAATGGTTCAGAATTATTTTAAGGCTTACCTTTGACATACTGAATCCCTATAGGAAGTGCCTTTTCTGGTTCTGCAGTTAACAAATAATACTTTATTGACTCAAATATATTTCCATCTGTCTGAGCTTTCTCTGCTAATTGCATACATTCTTCTATATCTGGTAATCTGCACTGAAAAATTATAGTGAATAGAAACAACCAAAATTAATTCAATTATCAGCAGAGAAGGGTGTAAAATTGTTCATGTTCACAAAGTGAGTCTGAGACAACTGAAACAAAGTACAGTTCTTTCCTGCAACTCCATTTTCCTTCTCTAACCTCTAGCACAAGAGCCCAAGAGCATGTGGGCAAGCCATGCAGAGGAGCAGTGTGTGGCTGCGTTGCTCATATCTTCAGCAAGTATTGTATCTCTGTACAATCTGCACGCTAACAAAAATTTAATAGGGTTTTGGGAACATAACGCTCAGAACTGTGCAGCAGTCCATATACAAAGATGTGTGTCTGTATGTGTGTGCACGCGCATGTGTGTGCGTATTTGACAGAGGAAGAGGGAAAGGGGGAGAGAATGTACTTTCCTCACCTTAAATCAAACATTTTCCAGGTTCATTTTTCAAACTTAGCAGAGGGTGTACTTCAGCCTCTTTAAAGAGTTACTGATGAATATAGTGTGTATGCACTCTTAATCACCTTTTATCCTTGTAATTCAGGGCAGTGTATAATCTAAATGACCTTATTTTCTATAATACCCTCTTGCACTGCATCTATGCTTATGTATTTGTTTTAGAAGAGAAATTAGACAACATTGTTAATATGTGCAGCCACACTTTTTCAAGTGATTATTGTTCCTGAGCTTAATTGGACTAAATGTATTATGTGTACAGTATACAGTATATTATATTATCTGTCCAGAGAAGTAATTTGTTTAATGTCAGATGTAAACTTTCATATCTACTTTTCACACAAATATAATTACCTTTAACTCTAATGGTCACAGTTCAATAGCATAAATATGCACAGACATTTCCATTGCCTTATGCTACAATACTATTGACCAATTCAGTGGGCAATAAGTATTTGTCCTGCACATATTGATATTTCTGAAGAATCAATCTCTAAAGTAAAATATCATTTGCAAATGCTGCATATGTACAAATAATGTAAGATATTTTTCCCTACTGCTTCTGTAATTCAAATGGAAGAATTCATTTTCCCAACATTCTTAATTTAACTCTCCAGCAGTTTTGAAACCAAATGAAAGTGGGATAATTTAAATAATGTGAAAATGAATCTACAGTTCTCTCTATAATAGAAGGAATCTTCTAATAAATATAACTAGGAATTAATGAGCATAAAACCTCTTCTGCTACTCACATAAATGGCTAAGAGACAGTTGGCCTCTCAAGTGTACCTTTTCATGTAGGTCATTTATCTCTGCTGTGCATCCAGGATAAAAAGCACAGAGTTTTATTAATTGTAGTTCACTATCAGGAATCATCATGAGAAGATCTGCTGCTAAATCCCTATGAAACAATATACCCAAGTGAGGCATTTCATAATGTGCAAAAGTGAAGGAGAAAGTTCAAAGATAAGACTATTTGTACTTCTTTTTATTCATTTCTAAATACAAACGAAACGTTTTTGAAATAAAGAGCTCTGAGAAAGCATGGTTAATTTAGAACAGTGTTACTGCAACTTTAAGATGTTTGGTTTTAAATTCCAGAATTCTGGTTTAGAAGATAATTAAATTAAGCTGTAACATGCTAAAAACACATGCAGATCCTCTTCATATGATCATCTAAACTACCGTAGGAGACCAGGAATTAATTTTGGATTGACTTATGATAACATACTCCCCATATTCGGTTTGGAAAGTGAAACTTTTCTCTTAGAGCAAATCACAATTTCACACTATATATTACTATACATAAACACAGGTAATTATGATTTATTTAAAATGTAATTTTTCAGCAATCCTGGGATAATCTGACCAAACTATATTCTAAAATATTTATCCAAATGTTTTTTGGTATGGAAGCAGATATCTTCTTTTTCTTGCATAGAAGACACCATATCTATAACTGAGCTATTTGCATAATTCCTTTTTCTGATCCTGTTAGAACATTATTTCATTTAGGAATGCTTTACTTAAATCTCAGTATAGAGAGTACATAAAAGCTAGCTTAATTAAGTTTATATTCAACATTATAAAACAGGCAATTTATTTTATTATATTACCTTTATTTTACCCTTACACAAGAAGCTTCTTATGACCTCTTGGAAAATAAATTCATGCTTTTGAACCATGAATTTTGTGACTGCTGAAATTTTCTTGCAAGCAATCCATTTATACATGGTTGTGCATTGTATATATAACCAATAAAACACAAGCCAATCAAACTGTTATCATAAAAGACAACTCAATCAAAATGATCAATAATTATTTCCAGTGGCCTCTTCTGCATATAACACTATCTTATGTTTTTGGCCTAATGTATATCTATCCACCCATTATAATATAGTAACACGCACAAAGGAATCCATATGATTTTTTTCAGCAAAGTAGAGTTTGTAGAATTGTATTAATTATTTATTTCAATTTAGGCACTCTTCCTCCTTCTGACTCCAATTGATTCTGAGCAGTTCACAAATAATTGCACAGAAAACAATAAACATTAGATGGGATTCATGCATAACATAAAGATAGAAATCAGACTTCAGAAGACAATCTGTGCCACTATTTGAAAGCTTTGACAGAAAATTCCTCCTTCTTTCAAGTTTAGATCTCTTTTGGTAAACTTTGTGCCCTTTGGTTCTCATCATATGCTCCAATATTATGGAGAATAAATCTATTATCTTTACTCTAGTCTATGATATCCCATTAAGTATTGGAAGATTACTCTAAATATAATAAGTTTCTTTGCTCTTTAGCCTTAAAGCTCCTTATCATCTTTGTTGCTCTTCTCTATACTCTTTCCAATTCTTCAGTGTACTTGTTGTACTATGGGGACTACAACCGAATAGTGACACTATACCTCTGTTGATGCAGTCCAAAACTATGTTGGCTCTTTTGTCAGATTCAGTCTGGGTTATGCTTAATCTGTAATCTACTTCAACACCCAGATATCTTGCAACTATGACTGACTTGTATTTTGTTGTATAGGTCTCAATGGTCAAGTCTATCATATTCCTTTGAACCTTGATATTGTCTTCTGATGCACTTTATACTATATTGTATACCTTATGTACAAATAAAGTGACACTATAATGAAAGCCCCAAAATTGTTTGACATTAATATTTCTATTTTTCTTTCTTTCATTCAATTGTGTCTAATTCTTGGAGATTGCTTAGTCAAGTTCCTGCAGTTTTGTTGATAAGCTTTTTCACAAGTATTTTTGCCAGTGCATTCTTAGGTCTGATAGACATTGGTTCAAGGTCACCTAGCTAGTTTGGGGTCCAAGGTGGCACTTTAATTCACAGTTTCTAGCCCGATGCCTTAACCACTACACCAAACTGGCTCTCTTGGATATCTACCTCCATATACCACACATACATACAGAATTACTATGTAAGTCCTCAATTCCAGGTTTACATTGCAAGAGTATTTTTAATTATAGTAGTTTTATGCTACAAAAATTACAATGATTAAACTGTACAAATATTAATGATGTCCCTTATCGGTATGTTTTAGGGGATTTGTCCTTCATCTTCTCACAATTAAAGCTGCCACTGGAATCCATATGATGCCTTCTAAAATTTTACCAACTAATCTATTATACATTTCATACCAATATTTTATTCAAGTTGAAAAATCAATATCCGTCTGATGGGTTACTGTTATTTTTAATGTAATAAAAAAACATTAAAGTATTTATCTCTACAAACAAAAAAGGTACCTGTATCCAGGTGATGGAAAGCTATAATAAAGATATTCAAGTTGTAATACACAAAATAGTACTAAAATATTAACATCAACATCCACTCAGTTAAATTTCAGTTCAGCGTTAATTTTCTCTCTCTCATATATAAGGAGAAAAATTAACAAATTTCCCAACTCAGAGACCAAAATACTAAAAATATTACATGTTGAAGAAAGGAAACTAAGCTGTGAAGCAGGAAAACATTGTCTTCTCATAAAATCCTGGTCCAGATTATGATCCAAATAATATGATTTTGAGCGACATTTTTAAAAGGAGATTGTGGATCCAGCAGAATGGGAAAGAGACCATTTTTATCTTCCCTTACAGTCTCTACTTCCCACACTGTTGCATAAACCCATGAAATCAAAATAAAATGGGAGTTGGAAACTCCTGGAAAAGAGGAAATAGAAGAAAAATTCATTGCAGAAGCCTCAAATGGATCATAAAATATTTACAGCAATGAAGAGATATCAGTTTGGTTCTGACCCAAATATATAACGTGATATGGCATATAACTAGATACGTCAGACCAGTATGTACTAAACTGGTATAGCCAACAGAAAAATATAATACATTTTCTCATATGAAAGTTCATATTTCTAAATATTATGTTTCCCTGGGTCTCTCTTACAGGTATGTTGACACAGCTGTGGGTCTATGTAGTACCACATTCTTGCTCTGAAGAATCAAGGTAGAAGAATTAAAAAAAACCAAAATATTGTATCCCACTATAAGTGACCTCTCTGATTAATTCCCTCTTTCTCAAATCAATGTTGCCCTTGGCTACCCCATGACAATCCCTGCTAGAATAAGACGAAGATAAAGACCGGAGGGAGGCAAGGAAAAAATTAAAAATGCAAATTATATTTGCACTGGAAGAAAATTGATTAATAGTGACTTTTTCTATCCTCTAGGAAGTAAAATATTCATTGTGGGCCACTTTTGTGGATTATTTAAATTTGTACAGACTTTTTTCTAATATATTCTTAATGAACATAGAAAGACCTTACTACAAGTGAATTACATGAGCAATTTATGAACAAGCACTTTCTACTCCCATGCAAATCATGTTAATGTTTTAACACTACCACAGGAATAATAAGCTCAAAATATGTGTATATGAATTACGGTAGTTCTAGGAAGTAAAAGGAAACAAACCTACTACACAATATGGTTATAATATATTTCAGGTATGCAAGCAAAGCACAGTCCTAGAATTCTAATAAAATCTATTTCTTCCTACTGGTATTTTAATTACTATTTCAATGTGCTTGAAAATAGCCAAATGACAATCTCTCGCTAATCTTATTCAATGTTTCTCTGTTCTAAGGACACTGTAGCTTAAATCCTAGGATATAAAAAACAGATTTCTTAAAAGTGAATTCTGAATACACGAGGCTTCTGTATTCTGTAAAATGTCCAATTTCTAAAGAAAAAAATAATTTGGACTAAACAGTTCTTACCATGTTGGAATAGTCATACATTTTCTTGCCAGTAACTCTAGTGCATAATGAGTTGCCTGAGCTGCACATTCTCCTAAGACAGTGCCCACACTGACTGCCAACTCCAGTTCATTTCCTCGAATCAGGTTTGTCATGGCAAGCTTGCTCAATTAAAAAAAAAAAATCATTAAGCCTAACAAGGATTCATTGTGACTATCATATTAGCATTCATTTTCAAGCCCACATTTCAGGGTGACAAAACATGCATCACTGATTCTGATCCACACATTTTGGCTAAATCTTTTCTTTATAGCCTAGCAACCTAAACAAACCATGAATATACCATTTCAATGGGAGAGATAGCTAGAGCCAAGTTACTGTCATTATCCAGACTTTTTAGAGTGAATGAGGAACTTCTTTTATTTATCTGACCTTTATAAGATGAAAGGCAGCCAGAAAGACCAGACCAGGTCTAGGGAAATTTTGTTGGGTTTCTTTCTCCTTAAGTTGGTTTCTCATCAGTCAAGACATGCACATT
Source organism: Sibynophis collaris (assembly GCA_036250565.1). Lineage (NCBI taxonomy): Eukaryota > Metazoa > Chordata > Lepidosauria > Squamata > Sibynophiidae > Sibynophis > Sibynophis collaris. Next base: position 134,334 of record JANHFK010007168.1, read on the forward strand.
ATAAAGAGCAGGTAAAATATCTATACAGCATAATGTATATGCAAAATATATGCCATGAATCCATTACAGAATTCACAGTCCATAATTTATAGTTTTTTTCTTATATTCATATACATATGTATAGAAGGATGCAATACTTATTTTATTCCATATCTTATTAATATCTAGTCTCAGGGCTGTAACAAGTAAATATGAATTACTGGTAAAGATCTGAACATCTCAATTTTCATTAAGGATCTTCAGGACTCAGGACACTCTGAGATTATCAACTAAGATGAACAGTAGGTACTGTTCTCCTAACAGCAGTTTCTCCACTCAATCTTCCTTTAAAAAGGTCTGCTGAGAAGTGTTCCACATGATCTATTAGAAAATTGTTACTTTATGAATATCATCTTTCAGACCAGCTGCTTTTCAAATGAGAAACTTGGTTTGAAAAGGAGTTGGCTTGTACAAAGAAGTCAATATTTAGCAAATGTTTAGCCTTAATATTTATATTCACCACTTACACAACAAATATAATGAACATTTCTGAAGGAAGAAAAAGATGACCAGAGAGTGATGACAAAAGATATTTCAACAAGGGAAGGAACTATACTTTGTATCCAGGAGATATTCAGGGAAAATATTAGTGCCAGTTCTAAATATGGGTTTTAACCATAGCAGCCTTAACAAATCTTCTCATATGGGCCTTATCAAATCATCCTCTTAATCATTAAGAATAGCAATGGAAATAATATTATTACTAAAGAGCAGGCAATATTCCCAAACCATTCATAACTAAAAATTTTATCTGTGTGCATGGCAATTTCAGGAACAGTCTGTATATATGGATTCTCCAGGAATTTTCATTTCCTGAAATACATACATTTATGGCACCTCAGTGTCAGACTTAAACTTGAGAGGTGAAGTGTGAAAAAGGTATCTCTGAACTAGCATTATGAGGATCACTGCTATTCCAGTGACTTCACTGGCTGCTACTGGCAGAAGTAATAACATTAATTGCAACTCTATAACTTCAGACACTTTCATGAATAAAATAGCTGCCACAATAATTATATTTGGTGCTGAATGTGTATTTCCTGTCACACACTACTTGTTTGTTCCTTATTTTTAGATGTCAGACAATACTTTATAAATCCATTATACTGAACATATGCTGAGTTTCTGAAATATAGAAATATCCTAGCAAACCTCAATCTATAAAGCATTATGATAAATAATTTATTGGCATGACAATCGGAAGCACTCATTTCAAATTAATTGTATGTACAGCAAAATTGTGGATACCCTGAATGAAATATTCAACACCATAGATTTCCATGCAGAATGCATTGGGCTACTTTAAAAAAAGAAGTTTCTAACATAATGAATTGATCTGGAAACTTTAAAAAAAGCAAGAATATTTAACAGAAATGGAAGGTTTTCATTTGTGAATTTTGGCAAAAGCATGACTATCTTGAATGATTTTAAAGGTTAATACTTACTTGTTAATTATACATTAATGCATTGAATACTCAAATTAGATTTGAAATGTGCAGATGTTTTTTAGGAAATACAAAATAGGAAATATTTTCCCCTTAAAGTAGGTATGAGGCAAAAAATACATGTAGATATTTCCAGCACACTTATATAATGGCCCACATAAAATTATGAGTTGTTACTGTGTTCATCACCGATATTTATCATTCTTGAGTCTCTCCCCCCAAATCGTGACCACTAGCTAGTTTTTGTTATTCCATCATGTAGTAATGTCAGAAGATTCACATGTAAAAAAAAGATCCTATGTTTTAAAACATGATGGGTAACTGCTAGTCTGACCATAGATCCATTTGGAAAACTGTTGTCTATGCACAGTCATAATAGTTCCTGAGATTTTCAGACTAGCATCTTTCCCAACGCTATCTGAAGAGACTAAGGATTAAATCTATGATATTTATGAATAAATAAATACAATTTCTAATGCAGAACAGTGCAAAACAATAAATTCCAGTATGTTCTTATAATACTGATGATCAGCCTCACCAAATTCCTTATTGTTTGTTTTTAATGAGGTGGCAATCAATACCCACTAGGAAATGATTGTATTTTTAATTTTTAAAAATGGATATGAAATTTTCATCTTCAGAGTGTACATCAAGCATCCTTAACTTGCTAACAACATCAAAAGTGGAGTGCATCAGACTTCCGGTTGACATCACAGCGATATTAGACACAGAGAATGTGTCTCCACGTTCCCTGTGCTGAGTTCTCCCTGTTTGTGGGCTCCGAGAGGAGCCAAAGCCACCTTGTAGGGGCAGCGAAACTAAGGAGGGGCGCCCTGAGAATTCGCAGGAGAATCGCAATTCTGAACCCCGGGCTTTTTTCCCTCTTTGCAACGGCAAGAAGAGGCAGCCTAAAGATGGCTGCCATGAAGCTGGGACAGCCGAGAAACACCTAAGAACTGTACTGCAGTTCAGTTGGTGAACAGTGTCTGGAACTAGATGAGAAGAATCCTTTTTATTTAAAATTCAACCCCAAAAGAATATCCAGGAAAAGAGATGCCCACTGCTATTTTTAAAAGCAGCAATTTAACATTTTGAGAAGAATTTCAAAATCAAAGGGATAAAGGCAAAAAACTTTAAAAATACAAAAAATTGGATTTCTAAATTGGACAAGTGTTGTTTTGGAGAGACATTTTAAAATGCTGGAACTATTTACTTAAAAAACTAGTATCTTTATATTTTGGATTGTTACCATTAAAATTGGATAAAATTGGTTAATATTGAAATCTGATCTAAGAGTGCCACCTGCTGACAAAAGGAAGGCAAAACACATTCCCAAACACAGAATTTGAATGATGGTATTATGAAGTATGCTTGAATAATATGGTGATTGGCATAAAAATAACATATTGAAATATTGAATAAATAATGAAAAATTATAGCTTAACATGAATATGTGTACTATTACTAGTATCATATAAGCTTGTCAAACATAGTAAATATGATGAATATTATTTTATTTGTACTAAAATGTATGATACTCAGATGCCATACTGTTCCCGCATTGATATGTTTGTAAAAAAAATTAAAAATTTGATAAAAAAGATAGTTTAAAACCTTTTTGAGGACTCTTATGCCTTTCATTTTTTAATTTGAAAAATGTTGAGAACAACAGAACTTTTTTGCAGCACACTTTTTCAACATGCCAAAAACAAAACTGCTGTTGAATTGGAATATATTTAACTAGGTTATCCAAGAAACAATTCAATTGTGACACCACTTGTCCCTCACCCTTGACCTCCCTCTGGTGCCTATCTCAGGTCTTTATACAATATATTTGTACTGCAGTGCTAGCTTAAAGGGTTCTGATTACCCTGACCTTATTTTGAAAAATGTAGAACAGATTACAATTTTGTATAAACAGAAGTTGTATCTTCAAATTTAAACAAGTGAAGCTGAAACAAGTATGGTAAATCTCAAATCCTCTTGTTCACTTTTTAAATAGCAATTAAAGTGACTATTTGTTGCAGATATTCATTAAGACAGAGAGGTAATTAATAGTGACCTCATTATATGCTATCAAGTATTAGTTAAGGTACAAGTTTCTCCTTTAGATCCAAACTTCCAAATAAATAGAGAAAAGGCATTAAGGAAATGCCCTACAGGATATCTCACTGAAGTAGGAACCAGTGGGCTGTATCCATTTCAAGTCAAATTTTAAAAGAAGGCAATCATAATACCTTTAAGAAATATCAGTTAAAGCAATGTTAAAGCCCTGTTTTATGGCTTTTGAGATCCATAGCACTGAGAACAAAAAGCTTTTCCTAGGCAGACAACTAAATAATTCTGTTTTAGGCTTGCCAATCAAAGCTAAATCTATTAATATTTAAACAAAGTATTAAAATGAAGAAGCTTAAAGGTTGAACTTATTAATACTGTATCTTAATTGTACTTTATAAATAAACACTCTCGGGCTAGCTGGCTAATTCTTGTAGAACATAATGTACCATTTATTCAATTTTCAACCAACAATGACCAATGTTTAATACTGGAAAAATACTGTAAGAATTATGATTGACTAAAACACATACACACACGCACACATTATTTTCTCTAGTCCTAGGGAAGTTAGTATTTCAGCTTTGCTTCTCATTTTTGCCGTAAGTTATATTGTGTTAGTAAGAAATGTCAAGAGAATAACGTTTTGCTGCAAAATGGAAAGAAGGAAAGGTAGAATAAAAGTATAATAATAATAATAATAATAATTTTATTTCTATACCGCCCCTCTCCCTATTGGGACTCGGGGCGGTGTACAAGTCGGATAAAAAGTCCTATGCAAAAACCAGAATGGATTTAACTGTGTTTAATAGCTGGCAAGTTGGCAACGTTATTCTTCTCTGGTGTTATAAGAGCTTTTGAAAAACGATATTCTTCCTATTAATAAAAATGATGCTCTTGTTTAGGACTAAAGTGTATTGGAAACCTTGATCAATTTTATTCAATTAAAATTTCCAAATATTGCTGAACTTTAGAAAATTTGCTGTTTTAAAATATGCGCCTGTGTCTGCACAATGATAAATCAGGATTTGTAGACTATATATTGCTTTCTTCTGTCCTCTGTAAGTAATGCAATTGTAGAATTAATGTATACTAACCAAGCAAAGATCAAGTTGGAAGGCTTTGTCATACCTAATATTCTTGATTTTTTTTTTCTCCCATGATCTAGAGTTAGTGATGTTGCTGGAATGGTGGTCTGGAACAGAATGCACTTTATTCACAGACCAGGCCACAATTGATAAGTTTGGAAAAGAACACGTTGTTATCATTCTCAACCACAACTTTGAAATAGATTTTCTGTGTGGCTGGACCATGACAGAACGGTTTGGTGTGTTAGGGGTGAGTAGTCTTAACGTATGGTTTTGTTCTTTGGAATTGGGGAATTCGACATTTTGTGGTTTTCCTTTTTAAATCCAGGAGTAGGAAGCTCTTAGACTAGATGTATTTATTTTGTGCTAACTTATTGAATTAAAATAAATTGAATCTGAGAGAGCCAATGTAGTTTAGTTAGGGAGGCACAATTTCCAAGTCACACTTTGTTATGAATTTGTTGGGTGTGTTATGGCCCGCTGGCGGCCAGCAGAGCTGGCAGCAGAGTCGGACAGTGAGGAGGTTGTGCCAGTCCTGGGGGTTGGGGAAAGCTCAAACGAGGGCTCTGCATCAGAGGCAGAGAGGGGGCCAAGGCCATCTGATAGTTATGTGCATGTGCACCGTCTGGAGTCTGACAGCAGCGAGGCAGAAGAACAGCAGGAGCCTGTTCCCAGTGTGTGCATGCGCAGAGCTGCCAGATGATAAGAACAATTAAGAAAACAGGGTTGATTTGGGAGTAAGGCATGGAGATGATTGGCCCCTCCCATGAGACATAAAAGAAGAGCGAACGGGATGTGAGCTTTTGCGTGAAGCAATTAGTTCATCTGGCTGATTCAAGATTTGAAATGTCTGTTTGTGACTCTGCCAATTTTAGCCTTGCCCTGCATCTGGAAATTAGCTCTCTGGCAGTGCTCCACGTGAGATAGGTGGATGTTGATAACCTTCCTCTGAAAGACCTTTTATCAAGCCTTGCGGACTGTAAATGAAAGTAATTTACAGTCGTATAAATAAAAGAGGTTTTGTGGGACTAAGATTGTGTTGTTTAATTTCTAAGGAAGCCTAGGTCAGAACAGAAGGTTGCAAATGATGATAATGTGACCACAGGGTATTGTGATTCTTGTAACTGTGAGCCATTTGCCAAGTGCCTGATTCATGATCACATGATCGCAGGGATGCTGCTACAGCTGCAACTGCAAGGAATGGTTGTAAACCTTCTTGCTCACCATAATCATAATCATAAGTGGCCGCTGAACGAGAACTACCTGTAGAATGCTTTAATGTGTTACTGTTTGTGTGGGGAGAAAGCGCTCAAATATGTTGGTTCACCTCTTTCTCAGTATGACATATAAATACCCATGACGACCTGAAATACTAAGAAAAATACGGCTGATAAGAGTTTTTTTTTAATCATGAAGATCAACAAAGATCATTATGAACCAGTTTATGAGCATAACATATTTTGCATAATTTTTTCTTGCATATTTAATCGTTTTAATGGTTTCTTTATAGGTTTGTCTGAGACCACAGCTATGCATTAAAATGCATTTCTAATATAGCCAGTTATTGTGCCAAGTAAAACTGTTGTATCAGAGATTAGATTGCAAATAAATCAGCACAAGTAATTTTGGGAATGCTTTGTTGCAAATGTATATTAGTATTAAGAGAAATTAAAATGCAAAATGGTAAATAAAATAAATAAATTAAAATAAAACAAAATAATAAATAAAATACTTCAGCTTGATAATGACACATGGACTCATTTTTGGAATGAACACAATTCTATAAAATCAATAAGAATCAACCCATTCCCCCAACAGCCTTCAACAAAGATTTATTTCTCAAATATAGTACCATACTTAATAAAAGCAAAACTATCTTCCACATGTAAACATGTGTAATTCTTTAATATGTACCTTTTGACAATGAGCTAATATTTTTCAATTACTGTATTTTTCAGACTATAAGTCACACTTCCCCCCCGCCTCAAATCTCTCTGCATCTTACAGAGCGAATAATGCGGCGGGGGGGGGGGGGTGTTGGTGCGGCACCGATCAGCTGTTTTAGGTGGAGGAGATTGCTGCCATGGCCTACTGCTGCCGATTGTCATGGCCTGTTCGCCACGGCCTATTTGAATGGGCTGCAGTGGCAGCACACAGGCCGCGGCGAACAGGTCGAGGTGGTGGCAAACGGGTCGAGGTGGTGGCAAACTGGCCGCAGTGGTGGCAAACAGGCCGCAGTGGTGGGAAACGGGCCGCAGCAGTGGCAAATGGGCAGTAGTGAATGGGCCATGGCAAACAGGTTGCAGTGGTGGCAAGTAGGCTGTGGCGAATGGCCCACAGCAGCGGCGAATGGGCCATGGAGGAAGAGGCAGATTTTTTTTTCTTGTTTTCCTCCTGTAAAGTTAGTACGTGTCTTAAAGTCTGGAGCGTTTTATAATCCGAAAAATATGGTACATGTAATCATTTCTTTTTAAAAATACAATTTTGATATGATATGAGAATTCAGTGGCTTAGATTTTTTAAAATATATCTCTGAAAATTACTCGTGTGATAATCATGGAATACCCGTGGGAAAAAATTCTATGTATGACCAGTTCCTCTCAGTGAATGTAAAGACTACACAATTCATAGGCACACATACACAAAAAAACACACAATTCCATCTCTTTCACCTCCTCATCAATTTTTATGCTTGATTAGATTTGGGGCAGAGCAAGGGTGAGTGAGAAGGCAAGGAAAATCAGTAAAGATTACTTGCATCTTTTACAGCAGGGAGATTTGTCAGAAAATTCATGGCATCTCCACTGGTCACAATGTTTGAGGTGATTTAACAAAATATAATTAGTATTTTTCACTTCCACCATAGTGACATTCCACTGCTTGAATGAAAACATATAAATGGAAGCGTATAGAAGATCTCAGGATGTTCTCAGGAATACAGCGGCTTTCCAGCAGTTCCAATAATTACTCTAAGGAGAAGAAATGCTGAGGACCATAAGGAAAAACCAAATTTGTCATAAATAATGCAGGCAACCTTTTAGTTGACAATTACTCTCTTTTTTATTTTGGAATAATGTATTATTTACTATAATCTCCTCTAACAAATATTACACTTCCAATTGAGACAACAGCAAAGGAAATGGCACAAGAAAGAAAAGCAATGGAGTATGTACTATCCCACCTCAACTTCAAGATCCAGACTGACTCAGATGACTCCTTGACATATGATGACTGGGAAATTCTGGATATGAAGTCTATATCTTAAAATTGCTGAGATTGAGAAACTATCATAGGGTATTCCCCCTTATGCCTGAGACTGATCCGGAAAAAATTTGCTTCCAAAGTATATGTTTTGCCACAAATCTTACTACCTCATTTGAACAGGTATGTATTTTGAAAAAAACAAAGCAAACACTTATTCTTTTTCAGCAATCCCAGACAGAGCAGGTAATGGACTAGATCTTTTTTGGACTAGATCTTTTTTTTTTTAAGCATACCATGGATACGCTCATACTATGAGAGACTTGCCTACTCATAAAATGACTGTGTGGTAGGCATTCCCAGTCATAAAATACTAATTTGCTATAAAGTAAATTAGCATTTGCCATCCTCATACAAGAAAGAGGATCAAGGTGGATGGAGCCTCTATTTATTTATTTATTTATTTATTTTTTCAAATTTATAGACCGCCCCTCTCCCTTGCGGGACTCGGGGCGGTTTACAGTTCACTATTAAAAAACATGTCATTAC